>JANKOD010000002.1:30346936-30371011 GCA_026284645.1 Erythroxylum acuminatum
TTGGACCTGCAGGAGGCTAGGCCTTTTCCTTACAGACCCGTTCTCTCAAGCGAGTGTGCGGGAGGAGCAAAATCGTGAGGACTTGGCTGGGCCAAGGCCCAAAGTGGACAATATCTGTAAGCGGGTGATCTGGGCTGTTACAAGTGATCTCAGAGCTGGTATATGAACCGTTGTGCCAGCTAGGCTGGACCCCAAAGAGGGTAGGCCCTAAGGGGGTGGAGAGTGTGAGATCCCACATCGATTGGAGAGAAGAACGAAGTACGCCTTATAAGGGTACGGATACCTCTCCCTTACAGACGCGTTTTTCATGGTCTAATGAACCAGATCCTATCAGAACTCTGAGGTTAAACGTGCTTAGGTGAGAGTAGTTCTGGGATGGGTGACCTCCTGGGAGGCCTTGGGAAAAACAAAACTACGAGGGCTTGGCTGGGCTAAGGCCCAAAGCGGACAATATCTGTGAGCGGGTGATCTGAGATGTTACAAGTTACGTCCCTAAGAGGAGTAAATTTCTTTGTATCAATCATTGATGATTATTCAAGGAGATGTTGGGTGTTTCCTATCAAGAGGAAGGCATATGTGTTTCCAACTTTCAAATTTTACAAAGCACGGGTAGAACTCGAATCTAGTAAGAAGATCAAGTGTTTGCGTTCGAATAATGGAGGCAAATCTATTGGTAAAGAATTTGATGAATTTTGCAAGCAAGAAGGCATCAAAAGGTAGTTCACGACGACATACATTCCTCAACAAAATGGAGTAGCAAAGCGGATGAATAGAATTCTGTTGGAAAGAAAAAGAGCGATGTTAAGAATTGCAAGCTTAGATAAGAAATTCTGGGCAGAAGCAGTCAATACCGTCTGTTATGTGGTGAATCGAACTCCATCAACTATAATTAAGTTGAAAACATCGATGGAGATGTGGACTGGTAAACTGGTGGATTATTACAACTTACATACATTTGGAAGTCCTACCTATGCAATGTTCAATGCCCAAGAAACTACGACGTTGGATCCAAAATCTAGAAGATGTATTTTCTTGGGATATGCTGAAGGAGTAAAGGGGTATCATCTATGGGATCGCACTGCCCACAAGATTGTTATTAGCAGAGATGTTATTTTCTTGGAAGATAATGATCAAGAGCAAACAGAAAATATTACTACTTCAAAAGAGAATTCAGAGACTACAATAGTATAGGTGGAAAGGAAATTTGATCAAAATGATTATTTTAAAACTGCACCAGAGCACGAGGAGTAAGAACTAATCGAATTTGATGTTTCAGATACTCGAAGATCAACTCGCACAAGAAGAGCACCAAGCTGGTACTCAGATTATATTATGGAGAGCAATATTGCATACTGTCTTTTAATTGAAGACGAAGAGCCATCAAATCTTTAAGAAGTAATGAATAGTTCAAATGCATTTTAGTGGATGGCGGTAATGCAGGAAGAAATTGAAGCTCTGCATAAGAATAAGACATGGGAGCTAGTATCACTACCACAAGGAAGAAAGCCTATTGGCAATAAATGGGTTTACAAGATCAAGTGGAGTGGTGATGATCAACTAGAGCGATATCGTGCTAAATTAGTGGTAAAAGGATATACTCAGAAGGAAGGAATTGACTTCAATGAAATATTTTCTCCTGTGGTTCGACTCACCACAGTTTGAGTAGTCCTAGCGATGTTTGTTGCATTTGTCTTGCATATTGAGCAATTAGATGTGAAAATTGCATTTCTTCATAGAGATCTTGAAGAAGAAATTTATATGCTTTAACCGGAAGGTTTTGAAGAAAAAGGGAAAGAGAACTTGATTTGCAGGTTGAATAAATCTTTGTATGGTTTAAAGTGGGCGCCGAGGTGTTGGTATAACAGATTTGATTCCTTCATCATGAGCCTTGGATACAATAGACTGAATGCAGACCCTTGTGCATATTTTAAGAGGTTTGAGAAAAATGATTTTATAGTCTTGCTGTTGTATGTAGACGACATGTTGGTAGCAGGCCCTAATAATGATCGTATCAAAGAATTGAAGGCATAGTTAGCTACGGAATTTGAAATGAAGGACTTGGGACCAGTAAACAAGATTCTAGGAATGCAAATTCACCAAGACAAAAATAATAGGAAGATTTGGCTTTCTCAGAAGAATTATTTGAAGAAGATTTTGCAGCGACTCAACATGCAAGATTGTAAGTTAATTTATACCCTTTTTCCTGTTAATTTCAAGTTATCCTTAAGTATAAGTCCTAGCAATGAAGAAGAGAAGATGGAGATGTCTCGAGCACCATATGCATCAGCAGTGGGAAGCTTAATGTTCGCTATGATTTGTACAAGGCCAGACATTGCACATGTAGTGGGAGTAGCTAGTCGATATATAGCGAATCCTGGTCGAGAGCATTGGAATATTGTTAAGAGTGTTCTCAAATATATCAAAGAAACCTCAGATGTTGCATTATATTATAGAGGATCAGATTTTACTGTCAAAAGATACGTTGATGCTGATTATGCATGTGATCTTGATAAAAGTAAATCCACTACAGGATATGGGTTTACACTAGCTAAAGGAGTTGTGAGCTGGGTTTCAAAATTGTAGTCAGTTGTGGCTACGTTAAAAATAGAAGCAGAATATGTAGCAGCTACACGAGCTAGTAAATACGCAATATGGTTGAAGATGTTATTGGAAGAACTTGAGAATAAACAAGAGAATATTACTGTATTGTGACAGTCAGAGTGCTTTGTATCTTACAAAGAACCCAACATTTCATTTAAAGACAAAACACATCCGAGTTCAATATCACTTCGTTCGTAAGAAAGTGGAAGAAGGAACAGTGGACATGTAGAAAATTCAGACAATGGATAAGCTAGCAGATTTTATGACAAAAGCAATCAATGGTGACAAGTTTATGTAGTGTCGATCCTCGTGCGGCCTGACAGAAATGTAAACAACATGAAGCGGCAAGGTAGAAAGATTAGTGTGAAGATCTGATTGACTTTCAATTAAATCTTCAAATGGGAGAATTGTCAAAATTGGTTGGCATGTTAGGCACTAAAATTCGGTGCCTAACATGCCTAATAAGACAACAAAGAATGGTTGGCCAATTTGGCTAACCATATCTTCATTGTCCTGCCTATAAATAGGCAGGAGATGAACAAAGAGAGAATATGGGCAAAACAACAAGAGAGGCGTGAGGTGAGAGACAAAAAGAGAGAGAGAGACAAAAATATTCTAAGTATTCTTTGTGGGTCTAGTTTTTCTCCTTGTAATTCTCTAATTTTTTAGTAGTAAAATTCTTCTATCCTTACCTGTGATTTTTACATTGATTTAGAGATTTTCCGCATAAAATCTATATATTTGTTCATTATTCCTTCAGTCCTATTTAGCTGCGAACCTGCTCTAATCCGGTCAATTTTCACAACAAGTCATACTAGAGCCAGAATTGGTTAGTTTATTTCTTTAAGTAATCAAACCAAAAATTGAGTATCCAATAAGAATCCAAGCTCCAAGAACTCTTTAACAAGCTTATGATTTGACAAAGAAATATGAAATAGTGGCACGTAAATGCTATAGGTAGAAAAGGAGTGGGAACAGAGGTTTCTTTATGACAGGCAATCAACAACAAAATTCAAGACCAACAGCAGGAATCCTACCTAGACTAGCAAGTAACCATGGTGTTAAACGTAATGAGTAAAGGATAACAAGGACGACTAACAATAAAGAATTGGATGAAAGCAGCACTAAAGGCTTATATTTTTGGTGGGATGAGAAGTATAGTCTTAGTCACAAGTGTAAAAAGAGAATGATATAAATGTATGTTGTGGAAATTGAGGAAGCAGACGAACATGAAGATGAATAATTACTAAAAAGACAGTAGCCAACTATGTCATTACAAGCAATGGTAGGTACAAGTTATGAAAATTTATGTTATTACCCCAAATTGGAGATAAGTTAGAGAAATAAAACACAAATATAGTTTCACTCTATGACAATCTAGTTAGGGTAACAACAAAAGGAGTTGCAAAAATTACTAGCAAAATATGCAAATGTATTTCAGGAACCTAAGGGAGATTACGACTCTCTATGTCTCATGATCACAAAATTATATTGCAAGATGGATGTGGTGATCACAAAATTATGACTCTGTTCAATCTTTATTCTTTTTTTTTCTCCACACCTTAATTATATACATTTAAACGTTGACTTCAATTCTCAGTCATTGACAAGCATTGTAGATTTTAGATGCCCATACATATACGTATGTGTATATATTGAAAAAAAAACGTAGGGGTGTATCAGATTTATCGCAATCGTTTCTAGCACATTCAAAAATAAAAAATTAAACACACAATATTGAAATTTGGTATAGTTTGACATACTTTGCCTATGTCCGTGGGCCCTCACCCAGTTTAATTCTTTCACTAACAACAATAGTTTTATACAAGACTTTACTGAGCCAACACCACTCAACCCTTGACACGAACCCTCACAACGCATGAAAGAATTTCACACCCAATAGTATGACCGTCTCATACTAACCTTAATAGAGGGTTTTTTCAAATATTGTTTAACAAAAGAACAATAAACGAATAACTCAAGTAATTAAAATAACTAGGGACAAAAACTAATACACTTGAGATAGAAAAAGAACAACTTCCCAATGTTTTCAGCTCTTCCAAAAATAAATCTGATAATTGTTCACCAATAATACTATCGTAGTCAGTCCAGAAAATATATCAACTCCCAAGTTCCAATCTATGTTGGAGAATTAAAGAAGATACCATGCTGATTCACATAAATACTAACACAAAGCCACAGTTACACCGATAATACATTCACCAACCAAAGTATTCGCAACCCACAAGGAAATCAATTGACAATCGTTGTTGCCCAAGATGGAGTTGTACACGCACACCATATGCAGCAAACCAAACATGATTCAACCAAGAAGTTGCACACATCCAACCAAAGACTATTTAGCAAAGAAATCACGCACAACCAATAAAGAACGATGCAACCAAGGAATCACGCACAGCAAAAAGAGTCACACATACCCAATCTACCACTGCCCTTGACTGTTCAACACTCCACTATAACGTGATTTACTCAAGCACCTATGACCAACATAGACCAAGGCTACACATACACCAAGTCTAGAGGAGGAGTCATGCAAATAAGGAGTTACACATGTCCAATCACCTGCTATCTCACAATTTTCTACATTTCAACGTTATCTAGCCCATAAACCTTCAATCAACCCACAACAAGACACTCATGATATCTATTCATCCACCAACGCAATCCGCACCAACCTTTATTAAAGATAGACTTTTATTTTTGCTTCAAGTCTTATCCAAGAATTCAATTCAAATAAGAACTATTAGATGTTACACCTCATCTTAATGTGAATTAATTTTAAGACTTGCATTATCTCGAAGATTCAATAATAAAAAATGTCAAAAGTAAATAATGAGATATAATAAATATCTTAACATAAATATCTATATAGTTATCTCTGTCTTGATTAAATGAGAAAATAGTTGACTTTTAAACCCATTCTTAGTGAAATGACGATGAGGCCTAATAGACATTTTTGCGTTCCTTTCGTAACACGTTATTAATTATTGAGCCTGCAAGGAACTAGGAAGGTAACAAGAAATTAACCCACCTAATTAGCTGTTGGTTAATCCTTTTCAAACTTGTCATCCGGTTCCTACTTTGCTTCTTTAATCTTCAGCTTCAAAAGGCGTCCTTCAAACGGCGGCTGCTGTGCTAGGAACTAAAAAGGTAACAATAAATTAACCCACTTAATTAGCTATTGGTTAATCCTTTTCAAACTTGTCATCCGGTTCCTACTTTACTTTCTTTAATCTTCTGCTTCAAAAGGCATCCTTCAAACGGCGGCTGATACTACATTTATCTCTAGTCTTATTAGAAGTATTTCAAACGTCATTTATACGAGGTTTCGAGATTTGCTAAATGATAAGCTGCAGCATGCAATGTATGGTTGCTGATCTAAACTGCTAAAGGTAATTGTAATTTAAATAAAACTTGAAAATCAGAAGAGTAAACATTTCTATGAAGTCATGTACTATCACATTTTCAAGTACTTCCATCTTATTCGATTATACCTTTTGTATCTACCGCACAAAATTACTTACGTAATTTGTATTCTCGTATTGTTCGAAAACGACCTTTCTATTAAATAGCATCAACCAAGATCAATACAAGAAGCAGACCAGTCCACGTAAAGGTTGACACTTTTGTGTTAGGACAACATATTTGGTAGGTGGCTTGTCCTTCAACATCACCATTATGTCTTTGAAAAACATTAAATTACCTTGCATACAGAGCAGGCTTTTACTTTTACTCGATCATTTTCTGTATTTATGACTAAAAAGAAATACGAGTCACCCTGTTATTACAAATTATTTCTACTCTTTTTATGTTTTGGCCCATCATTGAATTAGTTAGGTTCTGTCAGCATATGCTGACCAGTTACATCCAGCACAAGTCCGTAAATACAAGTAATTGTTGGATATTCTAAAAATGCAAGTGCGTGTTTGTAGTCACACATGTTGGTATCCAGGACATCATCACTGTTGCTATAAGCTGAAGGAATTCATAAAGTCGGTCCCACTTTCACAATGTTGTATTACTTGTCAACCCAATCTGTTTTGTTCTCATTGTCATTGTCACTGTTACGGTTACGAGCTTCATAAGTTCCTGCTAGAAAAGATTGAAGCTTTTTCATCCGGGCTTTGTCTCCTTCATTCTTGATTACAAAGCAAGGCTGAAATCTCGGTCAAAAGCTCATTTTTTTCATTATGTGTGCTTACAAGCTGTCTACTTTCTTCGTTATTGCTCTGGGGTGTTTCAGGTTGCATAGATTTGCTGAGTCGAGGCTGGTCCAGGAAGAAGGTAAGAGTTTATTTTTACTTTTATGTTTGGTTGCTGAGAAGACGTGGGAACTAAAAGGAGGATGGTATTTTTGTTTAGTAGAGGAATGAAGATGGAATTTTAGGTTCTGGGTTTGGTTTTTATGGTTTGGATTTACTGAAGGAGCTACTTGCTTAGTTGTGAATAGGACGCAGGGAACTGTTGATGGAATGAGATTTTTGATCTTGGATTATGGCCATTCTGCTAGTTTGGATGTAAAACGTTGGGAAAATGAAGCAGAGTTACTGTTTGAATCATTGTTTTTGCTTCTTTTTGAGTTCTCTGGGGTGAAATTATCTCCCGAAAAGATAGTTACTCACTCACTTGGATCGGTTAGGAAAATTTTTATTATTTCTTTGTTCATCTGTATTGCGTCTCAAAAGTGCTTGCTTTCTGCGAATGTTCTCAGCAGTGAAACCAGAATGACGATTTAACCATGGCCACGCCCTTTTCCTTCTATCTAATAACCTCGTTGCGTTCCAGTCAGCTGTCATCTATTAACAAATGACTGCAGCCTTGTACTGTATTTAAGTCCTTGTTGCTGCTTAATGTCGCTGGAATTGGAAACAACTGGTTGAATGATTAGGGAATTGGATATGAAGTGCAAAAGACAGTCTATGGCGTCATTTAACGAAATCATTCCGTGTCATGTACTGCTAGGGAGGGAAAAACAAGTGAATATAAAACATTCAAGTAGTTTTCTGTTTTCATGAAAATGATCTTTAAATAAGATGATAAATTAACCTTGGTATCTTGAAGCCATTAAGGTAGGATGCTGATACATTTCAATGTAATTTCCTTTTCACAACATCAACTTGCTGTTATTATTGTTTGTCAACTTGACTTTGTAATATTATTTGATTTTACGATCTTATATGTTGCATTTATTTCTTATGAATTTGTGTTCTAAATTGGATATATGGCGCTTATTACCAGTTGATGCTCTTGAAGACATTGTTAAGACCATGGGCTCAACATATTGGAAATTTAATGCTGACTCTTGTGAAGTTGAAGCTGTCGGTGTAACACCTGTTACAGCAGGGGCAGAGAACCGCATAGAATGCAGATGCAATAATGGGAACATCAGTGATTGTCATGTCGTAAAGATGTATATTCTCTTCTGACCAAATAATTTTCTTGGTATCTTTCTACGGATTAAGTTGGACCTTATGATTTTGAATCCCATAGTTACTTTTCCAAATTTCTACTTTCTCGCCAAACATGTTTTTGCTTAAGATCACTAGTTAAGAAATCCACTAGCATAGAAACTGAGTAGTATCTTTTACACTGGGAAGAATAATGAGGGAAGAGCTAGTGGCATTGATAACCAATGATCTTTATCTCCTTTATTGTATACTTAATGTGTGTTGATGAATACTTGTAGTCATATTTCTCCTTAGTAGAGCTCTTTCAAAAATGCAAATCTTTTGTCTATGTTGCTTTCTTTTCAAAATTACATTTTCTTGACATCTGTTGCTTGATTTTACTACCAAGTGTTTCTGATGTGTAGAATGCTCAAGTTTTATAGCCTACCTGGAGTCCTTCCACCTCAACTCGTGAAGCTTCCTTATCTCCAGGAGATGTAAGAACCTTTTACATGCATTTGTTCTATCTATGATTTAGACGCTATACATCAAGTTAATTACTATAGAATATAATTTACTATTTCTTTGTTGATTTTCATGCCAACCTTAGTGATTTGGCCTACAACTATTTGAATGGAACTATACCACGTGAATGGGCTTTGTTGCGATTGACTTCGATGTAAGGACTTTTTTGATGTCTGCAATTAAAACTTTTAGTTTATGATTTACAAAAAATTGATTTGGATTTCCTATGCAGCTCTGTTCTTGTGAATCGCTTGTCAGGAGAGATTCCAAAGGAATTGGGGAATATTTCAACTCTGACCTATCTGTATGTGCTGCAATTTTCATTTGTTTAACTGTGCTCATATTTTTGGATGAATTTATACTCGCTGCTACATATGTGCTTTTTACATGTATCCCACATAGAAATATTTATTGTTTCACTTTTTCAGATGCAATTATTTTTTGATAAAAATCATTTGGAAACTATATAAAGTTGCTAGTGCTTTCAATTCTACAAGCTATTAGTTATTTATTTTATTTCCCTTAATTGTCTCAATAACTTCTTTCTACTCTTATCTTCAATCAGATTTTTATCAATATAGACTGCTTTGGTTCAGGGGCCTTGAAGCAAACCAATTCTCTGGAGTTGTTCCTCATGAGCTTGGGAAATTAATCAACTTGCAAACGTTGTATGCCTCATTCCTCCTTTTTTTGGGTTTAAGAGATGAGTTTTGCTCTAATTTAAGTGATATTTTGTATAATTGAAGTATGAAGAAACATATCTTCTGAGGATCCATCCTTCTAATTCTGTTCCCAGGATTCTGTCTTCCAATCAGTTGACCGGAAACTTGCCAAGTTCATTTCAAGGCTTGTTGAATCTGACAGACCTGTAGGCTTCATAGCATTCTTTTCTAATTTAGAAACTTGCATTCTTTTTTGTGAAACTAACAGATTTTTTTGGCCACTGCAGTAGGATAAGTGATAACAACTTCAATGGAAGCATTCCCAACTTCCTAACGAATCTGAAAAACCTCAGCAGATTGTGAGTTTCCTATTTATCTATAACTTGCAGCACTTGAGTTGTGAAAGAGATAACAACCCATTCTATTTTTGTGGTACTGATTATACTATTAAAACTCTTAATTATTGAAGAGAAATGCATGCAAGTGGACTAGAGGGACCCATTCCATCCAACATTTCTCTTTTGAATAATTTACTTCAGTTGTAAGTATGAAGCCTAATAATTTCCATTCAGTAGCCTCGTAGCTAATAACTTTTGTTATTGAACTTAGGAATGCAACTAATTGTTGGATGTTATTATGCAGGAGAATTAGTGATATTAAGGGTCCTAGTCAGCCTTTTCCTGATGTCGGCAGCATGACTGGCTTAATAAGATTGTATGTTCAATGGTCAAGTAACAAATTATTTTGGAGCTGTGAATTCAGTTCTTTACATGTTTCTTGTGCTAACACTTGAGATGGTTGATTCTGTGACCTAGGGTCTTGAGGAACTGTAACATTACTGGCGAGATTCCTGCTGTTGTATGGACAATGCAGAATATGGAAATGTTGTAAGTAAACAATGTTTAGTGTATGAGCTTCTGTAACTATAGAAGTGATCTTTTTTTTTCCTTTTTATCCATGTCATTGATTAGCATAGGTGCAGCTTTTCCTCGATCTCTTGCTACTATCACTCAATACCATTTCTAACTCCTCAAATTGGCACTGTGAATGGTCTGTAGACAGGTTGCACACTCCCCTTTGTTGTATCATTCACTTCATTTTGTGTTGATAGGTGATGAATACTTCCATTACCTCTGTGGATAGAAAGACACGTAGTTGTGAAGAGTGGTGTTTGTGTCCATTTTCCATAATTATTGCCCTGCATAGCTTCTTTCTGTTACATTTTTCATCTCTTCTGTTTTATCATGAACTACGTTCTGTTAGGTTACATAGATTGTAGCTGAGTGCCGATACACTGCACTGTGTAACAGCAAAACCTTTCACATGCATCTTCTGTTTACCACATTGCTGGTTGAAGAATTCTACCAACATTTAGGGTATCTTTCAGGAATTATCAAAATACTTCTAAAGTGTCCTAAAAAAATATGTAAGGGTTCTCATTTCATATTTTTATGATTCCTTTGGCTGCTAGAGTTGAGTTATCTCTTACTTTTCACCTCATTGATTACCTTTGCTGTTAGAACTTTCTTAAGACCAAATGCTTATGCCATTTATTGCCACTATTCTAGGGATGTCAGTTTCAACAAGTTGGTTGGGACACTACCAACCACCATAACTGCAAAGAGACTACGATTTCTGTACGTATGTGGTTAAACTGTTAGTTGGAATTTGGTTAAGTTTATGTTTATCTAATTGTTGCACTTTCATTATTACACTTACTTTCATCTAGCAACCCTAAAGTATTAAACTGAATCAGTTTGTATTGCTTTATGATTTGTTAGTGACATGGCATACTAACTATTTAATAATGTTCATCAGCTTTCTTTTAGGAAACTCCTTAGAGGGAGATGTACCAAGTTCAATCTTGAGGGAAGGAACTTCTGTGTAAGCTTCTTATCTGGAATTTTTGGTTGATATCATTTGTTTGTGCAATAGATATCATCTTTCATACATCCTCAAAAAAGGATCAGTCATATTTTTAGTACGTATAGGCTTATTATCATTTTTCTTTAAGTTTGATTCCCCAATTTGATGTTTTTTATTGGAATTTTCAACATTCTGGACTGTTAACAATACAAAACTTGTTGTCCAAAAGTTTCCCGTAGCTCAGAATTCCATGGTTTCTAGAGAAGCAAAAGATTTGGAAAAAAGGTCTGCCTTCTTACAAATACTCATTCATATCTCTTTCATCAAATCATGGGATGTTTTTGACAACTTAGAGAACTTTTGGATAGAACATTCTGTGTTTTCTTAATGGAGAATTCTCTATATATACAAAGTGCAAGCTCTATAAAAGGCATAGCATTTGATAAGACTGCACAAAATCAGCCTTAATAGGTGTGTATAAGTATTTAATGTATTAGCTATCGTAAATTGATGGCTAATACTATTGAAATCCCCACTCAAATTGATGTTAGTATGTCTACAAGCATCAATTTGCCAACAAGAAATTAATTTGCTGATATGTCATGAATGTAGTGAAAATAATGCAATTTGTAGACCGGTGGATATATGTGGGAGAGTGATGACTTAGCAATCGTAGGTAGGGTTGGCATTGAGGCAGCCTGGGCCTGACCCGAAGCTTGATCGACCCAAACTTGAGCTTGATTAGACTTCAGTCCGAAGCCCATTCAGGCCTGTATTATTTGACTCGAGCTTGAGTCCAAAGCTTACGTGCCCAAAAATGGCTTGAATTAAGGCTGGAGTTTTTTTAGAAACTATCAATAGTCCAAAATCAAACACAAACTTGGTAACAAACCACTACACATGAACAAAAGCTAAAATCTGGCTCTAGTCCATATTAAAGCAAGGATAAATCTTTCAATTTCTTTTGGCATCTGCGTGATCCGTTAGTTTAGAACTGAAATTAGAAGACCTTAGACTGTTTCTAAACTTTTGTCAAAACAACACCAAGTAGTGCAATAGTGAGACCAAGTAGTTACCTTTCCAAGCAGCGAAACCAAGCGATTATTAAGTGACCGTTTCATTACAATAGCTTAAGCTGTTGTGTGAGGCCAACTTAATTAGTTTTATATATTCACTAACAGTGACAACAATAAGACAACTATTGGCAATGGTGATGTAGATTGTGGAGATGACAACTGATGATGATGGTATCAACAACAACAACAAATGACATTAGCTGTAGCCATATAGAGAATTTCAGTCTTCAAGTTTTCAACAAAAGAAATTTGGTGCCAAAGAAGAATACCAGGGATTTAGAAATTGATATCCTGAAACTATGTCATTTTGTACATAAATAAAACGGTGTCATTTTGTATACGAAAGAAATTCAGCCTTTGGGTTGGGCCATGTTGTAAAGCACAAGCACAAACCTTGCCTAATTCCAAAAAGAAAAACTTCGAGTTTGACCTAAGGTATGGTAAACTTGAGCCAAGCCTATTGACTTCGGGTAGGACTACGCTGGATTTAATTAGGCTCTAGCCCTTTTACCATCCCTAATCATAGGCCTCTGGATGGAGTGAAAGGTGACTTCTATATGCTTTGTGTGTCATGATAGAGTTAGCAACAATTATGAATGGCACCGTTGTTGTCAACATGTAATGCAGTTGGTTGAATTTGAGAAAAATTAAGCTCTATAAAGAGGTCACATAGCCAAATGATCTCGAAACATGTAGAAGATATGGAACAATACTCTACTTTAGTTGAAGATTTGGAGACATAGTCCTGCTTCTTGCATTTTAAGAGATAAGAGTATCACCAAGAAACATTTGCCATCTAATAGTAGATCTCTTGGTGTCTAGATAGCTGGCAGGCCTTCAACATTGTTGTAGGCTTGGAGCTAGATTGAGGAGCTGGTAGTAAAAACTAAGTCATGATCGTATGATGCATTCAATTGTGGATAAATGGAGATGCTGAAGAGCTTGCATGAACTTGTTTACAATGTGGACAACATAAGAAATATCTAATGAGTAATGGTTAGATAGATAACACTACCCACTACCTTCCAGTTTAAGGGTTCTCAAGAAGCTCTCTTTCATTGCTACTTCACTTAATATCTATAGGAGTGTCAACACGAATAGTATTGTTGAGTTCAGTCAATTGAACAAAATCCTGAATTTACTTATATTGATTTAAGAAAATACTTTGAGATCGATGATGTACCTCTAAACTCAAGAACTATTTACCTTCAAATCTTAGTTTCATAATAAATTGATCCTTTTTAGTAGTTTCATAAACATATTGAATAGAACCAAGTCCTTTAGGAGGCAATGTAGTATAGATAATGTTTGTATATTCAATCTAAAGATTCATGAAGCTAGAGTATAATTCAGAAATATAGACTTCCCTTTTGAAGAGTGTTTAATTCATTTTCAAGCTAAAACTGATGACTAGTGTTATGTTGATTGTAGAACCACTTTAAATAAGACAACATTTCAATTATAGTCTTGAAGGGTCAAAAATTCAAGATAATGTTGGGTGTGATAGATCCCAAAATCTATGCGCTGATTTGAGTATCCTTGATTTCTTATTTGACATTTTCATACTTATTCTTGTTTTCATTGAGAGAAGGATTACTATCATCAATATGGTCCCATAAATCCTTACTTTGACAAATATTTTGAAATAGAATTCCCAAGGTGAGTAATTTTTATTTCATTAAAATGAATTGACATTCTCGTGCTTTGATTGGGTTTAGCATTCCTTTTCTCTTCTTACTAAGATACTAGAAGGTGCCATTTTTGTCTTTCTTTTTCCCTTTACTAATGACTGGGTGAGAAAGCAAGGTGAGGTTAGTGGGGTGATCAAATGCGATCACCTATTCAATGAGTTTCTTTGATGGATGCTTCAATTCAAGATCTATAACCATTGCATTGCAAAACCCTTTTGTTCAGGCATGCAGATATGGATACTGTTACCAACCAATAAGTAGTAGTTAGGTATATACGGTCAAGAAAGACGGATCAAGGTTTTTACAAAGGAGAGATCGTGCATGCAAGAAAGAAAGATCCAGGCCCATGCTTATTCGAAGACATGATGCTGAGATACTAGAGTTAAGATAAAAAATGAAATAATCGAAGGCAAGAAGCTGAATATGCAAAGAATAAGAGAAGAGATGGTCTAGTTTTCAGATAAAGGTGGAACTAGAGTTGAGATAAACAAAAGGAGGGACAAGGATAGAATAGACAAAAGGCTGCACTAGGACTAAAGTCTCTAGTACCATGACAAATTAGGGAACTTTTTAGTTTGAAAAATTTATGTTTTATCAGTGGACAATTCTCAATTTATACAAAGTACAAGCTGAATTTTATACCTTAAAAATAGTTAAACTACTATGCACATATTTTTCTATAGCTAACAGATCCTACTTGAGAAAAGATTTTCAAATGCATAATTGTACAAAAGGCACATAATCTGCCTTTGATGAGATATGAAATTAGCCTTTGATTGGGCTGCCCAAAATCAGCCGTCAATTATGATAGCTAATGTGTTGACAGTTTTGACGTCTTGACTCTTAACAGTTTCTATTGCAATATTAGCATTGCGTTAGGCATCTACTTCCCTCAAGAGAAATCTGAAGCTTTTCTTTTCCATATCTAAAATCGTAATCTGCTGGCATGGTAGCTACTTATTACCCTGGATGTTCTGACGGGTATGTTTTCTTGAGATTGCTGGCATTCCTCTCAGTTAAAAGCACTGACACAAAGATTGTAAACCTGGTGGAGGATTGCAGGGGATTTGTATTTCTGTAACAGCAAATCAACCATTAGGATTCATATTCCCTGAACATCATCTTATTATTTACAATACCAATTCAAGATATCAATACCAATTCAAGATATCGTTATAAATGCTTATGTGCAGTGATTTGTCATACAATAACTTTACATTCCAAGGGCCAGCGCAGCCTGCTTGTCGAGAGAACATGTAAGATACCACCCTGCTTACTTCATATTTCCAATTTGATATAAGTTTTAGTGACGCAATTAATTTGTTTCCTTGCCATTTTCACTAGGAATATGAACCTGAACTTGTTTCGAAGCTTTTCAGGATTGAACAGCTCGTAAGAGTTTCTTTACTTGGGTTTTTTCTTTTTGTTGGGGAAAGTGAAAAGTAAGGAAACAGAATATTGATCTATGAATCAATGGATTCTAAATTACATTTTTCCTATCCTTGTACAGGCGACGAATTCTTCCGTGCACCGAGACTTTTAGTTGTCCTCTATGTAAGTAGTATTTACTAATCTTCCAAGACTTGAATGAAGCTTATTAATAACTTCAAACTCCAGCATATATACTACTTGAAGTGAGATAAGCCCATCAGATTTCCTAGTAAAGTTCAGCTTAATCGTATGATAAAATAAGAGTATTGCAATGCATATTCTAATGCTATATTCAAGCAAATATTAAATTTAATTATATATTTCTTTTTATTTCTTTTATGACAGATTCAAATTGTTTGCTGGTGAACAGTGGAGGAAATGACATTACAATCAGGGAAAACAGCACAAATTTTTTATATTTTGGAGACGGAGGAGTTGAAGGAGGTGCTGCAAAGTATTATATAAATGGCAATAACTACTGGGGACTTAGTAGCAGTGGAGATTTCATGGATGACAATGATTATCAAAATACTCGTTACATTGTATCTGTGCAATCATCAAATATCCCCAAAATGTACTCAACAGCACGCATAACTCCAATTTCGCTGACATATTTCCACTATTGCTTAGAGAATGGGACATACACAGTTCATATCCACTTTGCAGAATTACAGTTCACTGATGACAAAACATATAGTAGCCTTGGAAGGCGCA
Organism: Erythroxylum acuminatum; assembly: GCA_026284645.1. NCBI lineage: Eukaryota > Viridiplantae > Streptophyta > Magnoliopsida > Malpighiales > Erythroxylaceae > Erythroxylum > Erythroxylum acuminatum. The sequence goes on from JANKOD010000002.1 coordinate 30,362,911, forward strand.
AATTTGATATTTATATTCAGGCAAGTTCTAGGACTTAAAATTGTACATTTTTACTATTGCAAGGATTTACCAAACCACATTGCTGCAGGAAAGGTTGTTGCTGGAGAATTTTGATATTGAAGATCAAATTGGTGGTGTGCGAAAGCCTTTAATAAAATCAATTCCAAATGTCAATGTGACTAATAATATGTTGGAGATCCGGTTCTATTATGCTGGCAAAGGGACGACAAGGATTCCTCATAGAAGTGTTTATGGTCCTATGGTTTCAGCCATCTCTGTTGTGTCTGGTGAGTAAATTATATGATCTTTCGGTCTCTTGCAAATTATGTGAGCAGATGTTACTTGTTAATGTTCAAGGACGGATCATGGTTTTTGGAGACTGATATTATCTACATGATGGATCCCTCTTAACAGGAGATCACATACTTCTTCTGCTAGAAGAAATATCTTCATTTTCTTTTAACTTGGTGATGCAATACAGCGAATTTATTTTGTTACTTTCAGTATCTTCAACTTCTTTCTGATGTAGATATGACTGTCACAGAGTTAATTTATGCAAATTAATCAACAATTGCATTCTTTGATTTGGCAGATGTGAAGAGTTGTTCAGTTGAGAGAAAGAAGGAAACTGTCCCTATAATTGCTGGGGTTCTAGGAGCTGCATGTCTTATATTCTTGATGCTGGGCATTCTTTGGTGGAAAGGCTATTTGCCACAGAAGTGTGCTTCTCGAAAAAGTAATCATCTTATTGACTTGTTTCCTGCACCTGATAAGTTACTCTCCATTTTTGTCCCACGTATATATTAAAAAATACTAAGGTTGGAGTTTCTCTGTTGCTTAACTGCACGCCCCTGACACTTCCATAACTTGTAGTGAAAGGATGTTTCTTTAAGATGAAAAGAATTGCATGCATTACTGATAAAAAGTTACTCTGGTTGTAGTTGAATGTTGAATTTATACATATCTAAGCAGATATGGTGATGATTCTTTTCTTGATGATGTTGGTTCCATAACTGATTGTCCCATTGTAGGATTTGTTGCCTCACTAGGACGCAAATATGAAGTAATTTGAACTGGGCTAAATGCTTAGAATGTATGAGAGGGACTGAGAGGGAGGAGAAACTTAAAGTCATCAAAATAGATGAGAGGAAGCATTGCTTAACCTTAAATGAAAATGACTATGCACAGTAATGTTATAAGTCGAGAAACATGCTCGTTGAAAATGTTTTTTTTACCCTGAAATTGTGGCAAGTATGAAGAAAGTAAGTGGCTTGCTTCTTCCTTCTAGTTGTCAGCATTTGTTGATGGATGCAATTGAGAGTGACATTTGCTGTCCTTTAAATGACTTGACTACTCTCAATATTTACACTAGCAAGCTGTGAAGTTCTTGTGTTTGCCTTTCGTAGATACTGATTTGCCCAATGGAACCTTTTCTTTGGAACAAATTAGAGGTGCAACTAATGACTTTGATTCTGCTAACAAGATTGGAGAAGGTGGTTTTGGTCCCGTATACAAGGTATGTTTTCTGATTGTCACACCAGTTGTTATACTAGTCGGTGCAAATATTTTCATTTTCTGAGGGAAAGTTGGGGTACAGGGTCTGTTGACTGATGGTACAGTGATAGCAGTGAAGCAACTCTCTTCCAGTTCAAGACAAGGAAATCGTGAATTTTTGAACGAGATCGGCATGATATCTTGTTTGCAACACCCAAATCTCGTCCAGTTGCATGGTTTTTGTGTTGAAGGAGATCAATTGATGTTGGTATACGAGTACCTGGAAAATAATAGTCTTGCTCGTGCTTTATTTGGTGAGTCATATGTGGTCTGTTAAAAGAGTTGACTTAACTTGCTTATGATTATGTTTTCTTCTGGTTGATTTGTAGGTAATGGAGGTAATTGCCTTAAACTGGACTGGCCCACAAGGCGTAAGATCTGTATTGGGATAGCCAGAGGTCTGGCTTTTCTCCATGAAGAATCTATACTGAAGATTGTTCACAGAGACATCAAAGCCACTAATGTACTACTTGATAAGGACTTGAACCCCAAAATATCCGACTTTGGATTGGCTAGGCTCCACGAAGATGAGAAGAGTCATATTAGCACCCGAATTGCTGGAACCATGTCAGTGACCTTTATATTTCCTAACAATATGTGGTAAATTTATGATCTTGATGTATAATTCTGAAGAAATGGATTATATGCAGAGGGTACATGGCACCAGAGTATGCACTTTGGGGTTACTTGAGCTACAAGGCAGATGTTTATAGCTTTGGAGTCCTGGCATTGGAAATTGTTAGCGGGAAGAACAATAATAACTATATGCCAAGTAACGATTGTGTTTGCCTCTTGGACTGGGTATTCTGCTAACCTATTATATGTAATAATTAACATCAGCTCTATTGATATATAACCAGAAAATTGAAAAACTTTGGTCTTGCAGGCCTGCTGTATGCAGCAAAATGGAAAGTTGATAGATCTTTTAGATGAGACATTACAGTTGGAATTCAACGAAGAGGAAGCAGATCAGATGCTGAAAATAGCTCTCATGTGCACCAATGCATCTTCAACTCTTAGACCTACCATGTCTGAAGTAGTCAGCATGCTTGAAGGAAGAATGGCTATTCCTGACACGATTCCAGAACCGAGTACCTATACCGAGGATTTGAGATTTAAGGCCATTAGAGACCTTCGTCAGCATGAGAAAAGTCAAGTTTCAAGTGGTACAACAGGCTACACGTTCTGCTCATCCTCTGCTTCTACTCACGAGTTCTGTGGGACAAATCCAGAGTCATAACTTCTTTAACCTGACTACTATAGCTGCCTTTGACAGCAGAAGGTTGTACCTAGTAGGTGTACCGAGTTTTTTGGTTTTGTTTCAGAAGGGTTGCACGTTGGCCATCCATTAACTTGGTGATGGTGCATTGATGTATTATACATGTTTGTGTTTGTAATGGGAGCTAACTGGTTCCTCTTTTTTGCACATGTAAATTCATTTTATTCAAATTAAACATAAGATTCAGAACATGCTCTTGGGAGCTTGACGCACACTACATAATTCCAGTTTTAAGAATAAGCTGTAGATTTCCTTAGATGCTTTGGAGTCTCCAAATATCAGAAAATCATTTAAATGAAATGATGTTGCTAACTATTGAAAACTATCTTAATATAAGCGAATACTACCGTTATTACTCACTGTGATGCAATGGTTAGAAAGAGACAACAAAAGCAGCTGAGTAGCAAAGATTTTAAAGATAAAAGGAAAAAAGGAATCTATTTCTAGTATGATGACATATGTTCCATAAACAATGCAAGAAGAAACAGTGGAACTTATTTGTGGTAGAGGATGATGAAGATGAATTAGTGGTAGAATCAGATAGTTTGAAAGAAGCAACAACCGAAGAAGCACCCATAATTTCTCTCAAAGCAATGTTAGGGGTATCAATGGGATATGTCAAGCAAATGAGGGTGGCAGGATCACACAAAAGTAAGGTAGTTCACATCCTGATAACAATGACAACACCCACAATTCTGTAGATTTCACGTTAGTATAAAAGGGGGCTTATAAGTTGATGCCAATAGAGAATGTCAAGGTGATTGTAGGAGAAGGCCTTTACCTATATATATATATATATATATTAGAGAAGCCTTTTTGGAGAAAAAACCAGTGGTTATAAGTTTGCTAGAAACCAAAGTAAAGGCTCCTAAGTTCTAAGATGCTATGAAGTTTTTAGGACACAATTGGAGTATAGGTTCTAATCATATAAATCACTAAGAATTGTTTTTTCTTACAATAATAATTTTGTAAAGATCTCCAATATCTTAAGCAGTGATAAGATGTTTCATCTTACATGTCAATGGAATAGATTTACTAATTCTTTTTATATATCATCACCTATGCCTCTAACTTTGAATTCTAAAAGACTAAATCGTGGGAGGACCTATACTCAATTTAGAGGTTAATAAGAAGGCCATGGTTACTTGTGGGTGACCTGAATTGTGTTCTTAATATAAATGAAGCACAGGGAGCTAGACTCAAATTCAAAGGAATTAGAAGAGAGCTGGGAAAAATGGTCAATAAACTGGAAGTGTTGGATATGAAATTCATAGGAATTTACTTCACTTGGACAAACAATAAACAAGGAGAGGAAAAAACTTGATAAGAGTGATTGTGAATCAACAATGGTTAAAGCATTTTCCTGAATCTTTTCCATGGTTTTATGTCTTAGTTTGTTCGTAACACTCTATGATAGAGGTTTTGAAAGTGTACTCTAATAACTTTTTCAGATCCCCTTTTAGGTTTTTTAACTATCTAATTGAAGAAGTAGGTTCATGGATTTTGTTAAGTTAGCTTGGGAGGTTAAGGTACATGGTTGTAAAGCTTTACAATTACATATAAAGAAAACGATCAGTTAATAGATCAATTCCTTAATAGATGAAGACGGGAATCTATACATTGACACAGAAAGTATTGACGAAATTGTAAGAAAGTACTGTAAAGAAATGCAGAACAAACATGTACAGAACTTGTAATGTTAATGAGAAGAAGAATTGGATCAAAAGAGAAATTACTTCATTCATTTCATTCTCGGCATATATAGCTTTGAGTGTGCTGAATACATAAGAGTTTGAAATTTAAAAATACAATGATGCTGGACTTGACTGAACATAACAGACTATCTCCTAATACAAGTAATCTATACCTATTACATTACAATACAACTTAAACTTTTCAATAGCACTAAATCAGGTTACATTCTAACAAACTTTAATTGGTCCCTTCACGACATTCCATTACCAGATCTGTGGGTGTGGAACAATTTATTATAAGTTTGCAGCTAAAACAGACTATAGCTCGATATCAATAAGTTTTATGCCGCTTTCATTCATTTAAGAGTGAATGTGATACGAAACAATTTTCTCTTCCACGCATTAATGGCGTATCTGCTTTAGCTGCCTAGCAATATCCTTCCTCGCACATGGCTTCCTGGCTTTTGATATCTATCTGTGCCTTTCAAAATAAAAACTTTCTAACATTCTGGTTCTTTAAAATTTCCAAAGTATGGGAGATCTCGTTCGATTTTCCGTTATTTTACGAGCATTTTTAAATGAAAAGAAGTTAGAGTTATACTGTTTTAAAAGTCGTCATGATATTTGGATCGAAATTACTGCGAATCTTTTGTGATATTGAAAAGAGAAACATTATGGTTTTGGATTTTTTTAAGAAGTGTTGGTTTCAGTGGATTATAATTATATTGTTGGAGCAAGGTAACTGTTGGTTGGGATTTGTTTCAGGACAGTGTTTACCTGATTTCCAACCTTGCTACTGTTGCCTGAAAGATATTGAAGAGGGTATGGGATCCACCTTGGTCTCAGTTCTGGTAATGAAATTGAACATAGCTACCAAACTGTGTTATAACTTGCCAATACCAATGTGGTGGTGGCTATCATTAGCTAAACAAACCATCTTGGACATATTCTTTAAACATTCCCATCTTTTTCACCATTCCAGTGGTTGATCATCAACCTTTTTTTCTTGGAGACAATGAAATCCTGAATTCCTTGGATTTGCTTAAGGACTCAATTGAATGCTTAAAGGTGCTATGCCAATGGTGGATTCCTTTGTAGAGGAGGAGGCAAAAAGTTGACGGACCTAGGCCAAATGTAGGATGCGGTAGCCGCTTTCTAGACGTGCTTCTCCAGTTGTAGGGACTTGACTTGGTTTTTGAGATTGAAATAATAAAACATGGGAAGCCAAGTTCAGATTTTGTAGACCCGCAAAAGGTCGCAACTTTTGGTTAACAACTTCGCAAAATTTGTACAACACGAGTGACCCTCAAGTTCTGAATCAAGAGAACAAAGAAATATGGAAGGAAGGAAATGGGTGGACAAGGGTGGTCAAGCATGTATGCGTGGTTTATCATGTCTTTAGGGTCTAATCATCTGGACAAACTATAATTCGTTTTTCATGTTTCTAGGTTGTGCTTTTAAACGACACACGAAAGTGTAAATCGAAATTCTTTACTGTCATAGAAGATCTTTATTTCTATTGCTTCTTCAAGACATTAATGAAGGTAAAAGAAAACAAAAAGATAAAGAACTCATAGAAAATCATAATCATTCACTTTACTCTTAGTTTCTAACTTTCTTACTGGCATAGGCCTAGCCTTTTCATTTCTCTTGTATGCAGTTTCAGCAACTTCGATAGCTTTGAGACTCTTGCAACCCAATAGCCCATTTGGACGGCTTTTTCGGGCTGTTGATACTAGACCAGACTTTGCCCTGTTTTCACCTACTTTCTTTTCATCATAGTCTGAAACAGCTGAGAAGTCAGCGGCACTAGCAGTGACAACACTCCACTCAATGCTGCCCTCACTCGGCGTCATACACCAAGACATTTCATCCGCGGTTTTCTTTGTTAGCTTTGGCTGTGAAGTTCCTGATATGTTCTCTATCTCGAAGAGATCTGAACTAGCATCACTGTCTATGTCATCATACACTTGGCTGGTCGTAGAAGCAGTTGCTATGCTTTGAGCTTTTGGTATGGCATCCCATGTGAGCACAGAAAGTTTCCTATTCTTTGCTATTTCTTCTTTTCTCATCAATCTTGATCCAAACACCTCTATGGAGTTTCTTGGTTCTTCCACTTTAACCCTGTGATCTTCTCTTATAACATTCAAGCTCTGCACACAAGAATTCACAGTTGGTAACACAAAGCAGTCATCTCTGTTTGATCCAAAACTACTGTTTTCTTCTGAATTTTGATTGTGGAAAACATGAAACCTTGATCCAGACTGCAGCCTTCTTCCTCCCAACACGGCAGAGTTGCGGTCGGCTGGAGGAATGGTTTCTTTAGTAGACTCTTTTCCATGAATCCCTCTGTAAGCTACGCTGCTTTCAGTATAAACCGACTTCATGTCGGAACATGAACCGTTGCAGGGAAAACCAGCAAAGAGCCATCTTTCGTTTACCTTCTTTTGCCTATTGTGAGATGGGCACTTCGTAGAACTTTGCAATAATGCAGTTTGGCCGTCCCAACTAGCTTCAGAACTTGCACTTGGAGTGCCTGGTCTGCGTTTCATTTTCATCCCATGATCAACCCTTGTAATGTCTTTTGCGTGTACGTGCCTGACTTGATTAGAATCAATAAGCCTGGGACTTTCATCGTCCAGTTTCATCTTGAAGTACTTCTCAGCAGAAAACACACTTATTTCACCTTCTTCAGGCATAGAACTCTTGATCCCAGAAGTCTCTTGCAATGGATCTGTCAGCTTAACTACAAAGTTATCATCCGCTCTGCTGAGATAAGAAGAGAATGAAGCATCACGAAGGGCAGTGATCTTCCTTTCACTTTCCATTACACCAAATAAACTGGAGTAGGAAGATAGCTGAGGAGGTGGGATATGTATATCCTAGGATGGCAAAGTTGAATGATTCAAACTTTTCAACGAAACTTTTAGAGCAGTGTCAGGGCGTTTCGGGAAGTATTAAGGCTAGGACAAGTCCGGAAAGTTAAAGAAAAGATTGTTGAAAACATGACAGAGTTCTGATTTGAGCGAAAGAAAGAAGGATCACATGACTTCTTGGCAAGCAAATCTCTACATAAGTACGCCTTTTGGGGGCTGCAACATCAGGTCCTACTCCTACATAGTATCTTGGGCTTCATTCACATTAGTTTGCGTTTTCTACCTTCGTTAGATGAAGTGTATGGCATTATGTCCCTAATATTTCTTTTTCTGAAAGTTCAAAGGTAATGAATTAAAGATATTCCCCTGAGGGCCAAAGTACAGCACAAAAAGAGTTCAATTTGCTTCCTTGCTAGTGCACGAGGAGCAAGCTAATATGAGCCCCTAATGTACGGTCAATGCAAAATTTAGCAATCATACTCACCCTAGTGACTGTTTGGATGAGCTTATATTAGTAGAATTTTTATTGGTATAACTTTTCTAAAAAGAGCTTTTCTAAGAAGTCAGTTGACTGTTTGACTGTCATTTAAAAAAGAGTTTTTTTGAAAGAGCTTCGTACAATAGACTGTTTGACAACATAAAAATAAAAAGTACTTTTAATTTTAACTATATTTTATTTTGTAATAAAAATTATTTAT
>JANKOD010000002.1:30376237-30389708 GCA_026284645.1 Erythroxylum acuminatum
ATATACAATTTATTATTAATAATATAAAATATTATTATTAGGGTATGGAGAAATAATATAATAATATTATTAATTATATACAATTTTTGTGGACCGTAATAAACGAGTCTGAGAAAAGGAGGTTAGGGTTAGAAGAAATAATTGGTGTTAAAAAAATTATTGATAGTATATTAAGTAGTATGTATTTATTAATTTATGTTACATCTTAAACTTTTCAAATAGGTGGTTTTTTATTTTTACTTTTTACGATAAAATAGAAAGTAACATGAACTTTTCACTTTTATCCAATTCCATTATATTCTATTATAAAACTCTCATACTAAAAGATAGAAGTGAATTACATTATGTTGGCTACATTTCTAACTCCTCAACCAAACACGCCTTAAGCTCCCCTCGGAAAATACTTTTTATCGAGCCCTGTCCAGTATTTTCCCGAGCCTTGTCCTGCCGAAGTAGACTCAGGCCCGGCGAAAGACAATACTTGTATATTTTTTCTCAGTTTTATGGGGAAATGCTAAAAAGTCAAAGTAGTTGTCGGAAAGTAATTGGATGTGGCTGCATTGCAAAGATTAATGAACAACCGAGAAAAGAACCAGTCAACTAGGAAAACTCCATTATTGCAGTCAACAACATCATCCTCTACCATTAGAGCACATGAACCAAAACACCGAATAAAATCACAATCTAAAAGCAAAGTTCAAGTCTTTAATTCCAAAACTACCTCCCAACCCCAACTACGATAGCTTTTAATTTACATCATGAAAAAAGTTGGTCAAAAAATGAAAGTAAATTAAAAACAAATTTGCCCACAGAAAAAAGAAAACTCATTTCTCTCACCATTTAATGAAAAGCAAAGAGAAAGAGAGGAAAAGGGGAAGATGAGCTTGAGCTCCGGTTCCTCAGATGCTTTGACCGCCACCCTCAGCAACTCAATCCAAGCTTTGGGACGTGGGTTTGATGTCACATCTGATATAAGGCTTTTGTACTGCAAAGGAGCTCCGGGGTCAAGATTAGTGCTTTTGGATGAAGAACATACAAGGGATCTTGATGTCTGTCATGGGGTTGTTGTGCCAAAAGTTTCTACTGATATCGAATGCTCTGCAGGAAAAAGGAGCATCGAAAGAATCCCAGTTTGCAGCTTCCACGAGGTGATTGTTTCTCTTTCTCTTTTTTTGGTTTGTCTTTTGGTATGTTTTTCTATTCTTTTATTTGGGAATGCTTGAATTCCCTATTTTCTGATGGTATACTGAATCTTCTAAAGCTGGATTATTTGCTGAATACAGTCCCATTCTTGTTGTGGTTGTGATTTAGTTGATAATAATTGGTAAGGTTTCGTTCGTGGTAATGCAGTGTCACCACTACCATAACTTTTTACCATAGCTTCTTATTCCAAATTCTAATGCTATTAGAGGCTAATAGTAATTGCTGATAGACTTTTCTGTCGCTAAAGGATTTGTGAAAATAAAACAGCTAATTGTCTAATTTTAGTTACTTTATGTTTGCATCCATATACAACAAGAGCAGGGGACTTTTCTCTTGGTATTCAAGTTTTGGATGTGGTTCATTTACAGGGTTCAAAAGATTGATTCATGTTTAAAGAAGTAGAGAGTAGTGTATGCATTTCTTTTGACATTATCAATTAATTCCATTTAGTGGATGGCAATATCATTTTGATCGTTCAGTCACTTAAGTGTCAAATTTTGTTCAAGATTGTTGAGACACGAGGCTTGAGTGACTCATCGCAAGGGAGTATGTCTTGACCTATTTGAGTGCAATTACAGGACACGTTACCTTGGAATAAACAACATATCGTTGAAATCTTTAAAAATTTCCAAAACTAATGGGTGTGTTTGAACTATTTTTAGTTAATTTTCACTTCATTTTCAGGAGTGCTCAAGTCCAAGTTTTGTGGAATTCTATGAATATCATATATGACTGAAATGGCCTTAAAAAGGAAACTGAAGTAACTTTTTTGTTATTATGGATTTTTGGCCTGTCTGCTATTCATTAATGTTTGAAGACTACGTTGAAAATGACCCTAAATTGCTCATTGCTGCCAGACTCCCTACTCCTGCAATGGAGTGAGGATACCACAAATTTTTTATTCTATTGTAACAAGATCAAATAGAGTATTATAGAAAGAACATTGACTGAAACTGATTAGATCTCTTTTTTGTTCTTTCTTTTGCATGTGTGTGTGCATGTCTTCATTTTCTTTTATTTGTTACTCCTACTTGGATATTGGTATAATTCTTGATATTGGTTTAATTCTTAGGTTAACCAATAAAGAGTATATGTTTCAATAATTTAGAGTAGCCATTCCACACGAAAAGATGATGGTAGCAATGGTACTATTGCTTAAATGTAATCAAAACTGGGAAATGGACAAACTTTTCGTATCTTTCAAGCAATTTTAGTCATGGATCTTTTGGCCTCTACGTGAATGCATTGTTAAGAATATTTGTGAAAGTTGCCTTTTGTTTTCAGATGGCAGCGAGATTTAATGAGAAATCAGGAATATCAAGTGGTAGTCCGCTTGGAAGCTTCAATAGCATGTTCAATTTCACTGGTTCTTGGCAACTTGATGCAGCAGCCACAAAATCCCTTGCCATGGTTGGGCATTTCATTCCCTTGTATAAGGTCCAATTAGCAAATATGTCTTTACTATTGCACGAGGAAATTAAGCGTGCTGTTCCTTACTCCTGGGATCCGGCATCCTTGGCAAGGTAAATAGTAATAACCTAGTTGCACTTCTGCTTTATGTTTCTTTTGATATTTCAATTTGTGACGTGAACCTTCTGAAGAAGAAAAAAAGAAAAGAAATTATAACCTAATTATTCAATATAATTAGTTTTTACAGAAAATGCTTTGATTTGGGAAGGGCAAACCTGTGTCCATCTTTTTACTTATAAAATGCAAGAGCCGGAAAGTTCTTAGTTCATTGAAATCTTTCCCATGAATATCAGATATTGTTACAAATTCTTTATCCTTGTTAATATTCACTTTTAATCATTTATAGGTGGAGAAAACTGTACATCAAAATGTCTAGATAAAGTTTTCACAACCTTGAATTTTGGTTGACAGAAGTTTTCTTTCTTTTATTGAATTTTCTTATTGCAGTTTCATCGAAAGTTACGGTACTCATATTGTCACGTCTGTAACTATTGGTGGAAGAGATGTTGTTTACATTAGGCAGCATCAGTCGTCTCCTTTGCCAGTGTCAGACATTGAAAGCTATGTGACAGACATTGCGGACCAGAGGTTTCAGGACTCCAAAAGTCATTCAAGTGCAGGTGCTTTGAAGTACAAAGACAAGGTTATCATAAGAACATGCTGATGTGAAAAACTTGTAACTAATTAAAGTGCATTCTCTGAAGAGTCAAAGTGTGAAAAGTCTTAAAAATTTACTGCTTTCTGCAGGACGTAACTGTCATTTTTAGGAGAAGAGGAGGTGATGATCTTGAGCAAAGTCATTCCAAGTGGGCAAATAATATACAGATGGCACCAGATGTGATAAACATGACATTTACACCTATTGTTTCACTGCTTGAAGGAGTGCCTGGTATAAAACATCTGGCTCGGGCAATTGAGCTGTACTTGGAGTGTAAGTTTGTATGCAAAACTTTCAAGTTCATTCTCTGATTTTTAAACCTCGACTTGACTCATTTTCTATCTTTTTTCTGTTCTAGTGGGGCAATGTTGAACACACACAAACATATTTCTTAATGATTTTTAATCATTTTTCCAAGAAATATAATACTTTGGCTGTTTAAGCTTTTTATTCAATAATCAAGAGTATAAATTTAGATTCAATAATCAAGAGTCTAAATTGAGAAAAACTTTGGTAGCCATTAAGGTGAAATATAAATTTTTCATTTTGTTGGGAACTTATATATAATGTGGTACACGGTCACATGGAAAATGTAAATGTATCTGGTTCTGTTGCTGCCACCAGTTTTGCTGTCTTCTTGCAAAGACCTTAGGCTAACAAATTCAGCAGCAGATAGAACAACCTTTTCATGTCTTTGATAATGAAGAATAACCTAGAAGATTGTGTATTCATTATAGTAAGATTTATATTTCCCATGTAGCTGCTGCTGCCACATTTGATAATCTGCTTTCATGTTCTGTTTTCGGCCTGAACACTAATAATCCAATTGCAATATCTACCAGGCAAGCCTCCTATTGAGGATCTGCAATACTTTCTGGATTTCCAAATTGCTCGAGTTTGGGCTCCAGAACAGAATAACCTTCAAAGAAAGGAGCCTGTTTGCCCGTCACTTCAGTTCAGTTTGATGGGGCCCAAGCTTTATATCAGCCCAGATCAGGTGATTGTTTTGTAGCCATTATTGTTGTGATACAAGTTAATGTCAATAGGATCATTCTGTTTACAAGAGTTTCCCTTTTAAATTAGAAAAAGGGGGAAATGGGAGTTGGTGCAATGTATGCTGAAAGATGATGAAAACAGCATCTGAGTTCAATCAACACCTAGGTTTCTTTTTTGTGATACTAGTGTTGGAAAGCATTGCTTTCACCTGCTAGAGATTCCTGGATTTGTTTTCCTGAATGGATGCTTATGAAATCTCAAATTGACTCGCTGATGGAAACCAGTATCCTAAGAAGAGCCTAACTAAAGATAACCACGATCCAGCATTTAGAGAGAAGCTTTTGGACTTTTTAAGTGCAATGTAAACTGCAAGCAATCAGCTATGCAGAAAACTTGGGCAATTTAAATTGCTACTTATGTCAGAACCTGATGATTAGTATCAGTAAGATACGTCCATTTTGGGAATCTTTAGGAGTAAAATCACATCATATGTGGTGCTACTTGAGTACAGACACATCTCTGAAATATTGACCCTGGAATATGAAATGTCAGCCTCTAGTTCCATAGAGTTAAGCTAGATAATAAATCAGCTTGTAGACTTACCTCTTTTTGCGGTTCTCACTTCTCAGGCCTAAAAATTTCTCCTAGTGAACCTGAATTATGTTCTTCACAACTGTTCTCAATGGATATAGGACTCTTAATTTTCCCCATTTACCTCATGATTGGACTGTCTTCTTTAGGATAATGTCTTTCCTTTTCTTAAGAATTGTGAATATGAATGTAATTCTTCTAATGCCAAAATATGTATGGTATGCAGGTGACAATTGGCCGTAGACCAGTTACTGGTCTTAGACTTAGTCTAGAGGGCAGCAAGCAAAACCGACTCTCCATCCATTTGCAGCATCTTGTGTCCCTTCCAAAAATCCTTCAACCACATTGGGATGTGCATATGGCCATAGGTGCACCCAAGTGGCAAGGTCCTGAGGAGCAGGATAGCCGTTGGTTCGAGGCTATCAAATGGAAAAACTTCTCCCATGTAAGCACTGCACCGATAGAGTACACAGACACTTCCATTGGAGACCTCTCTGGTGTTCACATTGTTACAGGAGCTCAGCTTGGTGTTTGGGATTTTGGTGCCAAGAATGTCTTACACCTCAAGCTCCTCTTCTCAAAAGTCCCAGGATGTACAATAAGGCGGTCTGTGTGGGATCATAGCCCTTCAAACCCATCTGCACCTCGGCCCAATGGAGCATCTTCATCAACTTCAAGTGAAAGAATTGCCATTGAGAAGAAGGAAGATAGTTCAAGCAACATAGGAAAATTAGTTAAAATTGTTGACACAAGCGAAATATTGAAGGGACCACAGGATACTCCAGGTCATTGGTTGGTAACAGGAGCTAAGCTTGGGGTGGACAAAGGGAAAATTGTTTTGCGATTGAAGTATTCTTTATTGAATTACTGAGCAAGTATTTCTGCAAATTCTTGCTGTCAGCTTTTCCGCACGTGAGGCATACTCAAACATTCTTTGCGTAAAATCCTTTCTTCTTTTGTTCTGTACATTGTGGCTGTTTGGTTTGTGTTTCCATAGTTAATAGTCACACTAAATATCATAATCTTATTTTCATTTGATTTCTTTTAAGAATTTTTTTGCTAAAGGACTGGACTATCCTGTCCAGCAGATTTATCTATTTTAGCTGAAAGTAGTCATTCTTTCAACATGATGTGAGCTTCTAGAATGGAGGCATTGTATACTGTTCCTTCTTGTTAGTATACAGGTTGATATTGCAGAATTTTATTCTTTTCCAAAACCCTTCTCTGCATTCTTGCTTGCCTGTGGCCAATCCCTTTGGGCCCAACTGGAGCAATTTTATCATAACGGACAAGCTCTTTACTTTTTTTATGTCAAACTCAAGTTTTGGCTGTTCCGTTTTCAGGTTTTCCTTCATAAGAACAAAGCTCCTTCTAAACCACTCAGTATTATATCATTACAGTATCTATATTACTTGGAAAATGTAGGGATGTCTGTACGACTTGTATATTACAATAGGTAATATTAGAGCTTTCAATCTGTATCAACCCACTCCATTTAGCATAAGAAATGTTCAGTTTGGCCAAAATAGTCTTTCAGTTGACCTGGAACCAGACAAATATGTCGAGGAAGTGAAGGATATTTAAGAGAGAAAGATCGGCTAAAGCATTGAAAGTCTTAGTATTTTTATGTCATACTTGCTGGTATTCTACTGATTGTCTCTATCAACAAGATGATGCGATTATAGACAATAATTCTAATAGAATGCATATGCAGGGGGGCAAAAAAAAAAGATTAAAAGGCATTCTTTAAAAATTTGGAAAGTGGTAAAGTTCAACCAAGTTCTGACTTCATGTACAAGGTGGTAAAGTCAGTATTATTGTTATTGTTTGTAGTTTTATTCAATAATGATCTAAATCTAATACAGTTAAACATTATTTAAAACCATCATATTTACAACAAAGAAAATGGTCATCATCTACATTTTTATAAAACCTTTTCTTTGAAAATAGAGTCAGTAAGTTCTGAAACGCTTACTTAGACTTTAGTGCTTCAATATGCTTAAGAAATCAGCCTTTGAATCAATCTGTCACAATCTAAGTGCCGGCGAAATGAGAAGTAAGCTTATACTTAATGCTGTATATGTGCAAATGAAGAATGTCTGTTATCAACTATTACCCTTGTGTAGCATTTCATATTCTAACCAGGTTTCACTTTCAAGTGACAAAAAAATGGGAAATTGTTGACACTGACTCACTGGAATTAGTTAGCACTTGGAATTATCAGAAAATGTTACTCGATTAAATCTTTTCCTCTGCTTTGAGATAGATGTTTGAGTCCTAAAAATCGTAGGAGGAGGACAAAATTAAGTTAGAAATGGCTTATACAGTGTTCTACTCTAGATGTGACATACAAATAACTTATTGGTTTTTCAGGATCCAAGTCATTGTCCAACGACCTTGCATATGCTTGAACATGAACAATAGACCAAGCTTCTTAATTGTTTAGGTAGGAAAAGATGTACAAAAATGAAAAAAAAATTACAAACGGTCGAAAACGCAAGGAACACCTTATATAGCAATAGCTTCATCCTTTATTATGCCACAAATTTGATCTCCGTCTTTACACTTTCTGAGGTTGGAACCTTAGCAACCTTGTGCTGTGCCATGGTACTAGCATTTCTGTACAATCTTGTACAATTGCAATCTCTAGCTACGTATTTAAAGTTTTCAGTGCTCATGAATGATCCTTTTTTGACTGGTTTACAGGAGAAAAACGATGTTGTTATAGGAAAGGTGGACTGGAAGGGGAGGCAAGCATTGAGGCACAGATATGGAGGACCAAGAACTGCTATTCTCCCATTAGGCATATATCTAAATATAGTTTATTGAACAAGGCTTAATCTGGCGACACAAATTTCAGTAAGAGGTTTTTATGGCTGATTTTGTTGTTTTCTTTCTCTTTGCAGCCACCTTTGCATTGGAAAACATGTCGGGTGTAGCACTGGCAGTAAACCTGGTGACTTACATCTATGGCACAATGCACTTTGACTTACTAGATTCAGCTAATGAGCTAACCAACTTCATGGGTGTTTCCTACATTCTCTCTATTCTGATGGCTCTCCTGGCAGACGCTTACGTTGGCAGATTGAAAATTGGGATACTTTCAGGATGTCTCGAGTTAGTTGTAAGCATGTAACTTTACATACAATCAATCATGTCCACTATTTTACAAACAAAACATATATTTTGTGATAATGGAGATGGTAATGAACAATAAACAGTGCGTGCATGCTCAAGGTTCATGGAGTAGCGTACATATATAGTTCTCAACTTCTAACGTATGATGTAATTTGTGAGGCAGGGACTTGTATTGCTAGCAGTTCAAGCTCATTACTCCAAATTGCGGCCGCCTGCTTGCGATATGTATAATCCAGCAGTTCACTGCAAGCATGTTGAAGGTGGAAAAGCTGCACTATTTTTTGTTAGCCTATACCTGCTTGCTCTTGGCAGTTCTGGAATCAAGGCTGCGGTCCCTGCACATGGAGCTGATCAATTTGATGAGAAAGACCCAAAAGAGGACCAGCAGATGTCCAGCTATTTTAACTATGTCTTGTTTGCGTTGTGCTGTGGCGGTGTTGTTGGATTAACCCTCCTTGTTTGGGTTCAAGATCACAAGGGATGGGACTGGGGATTTGCAATCTGTGCTCTTGCCTTGTTCTTGGGAGTAGCCACACTTCTAGCTGGACTGCCAATGTATCGCATACAAGTCGTTCGAGGATCAAGCGTGCTTCTGGAAATTATACAGGTATGCCGTCTCTACCAGTCGATCTACAAGGTGTAATAATTATGGAAGACGTGGATAAGAAACTGATAATTCTGCTGCTCATTCTTTGTTTCTGATCCCTTCAGGTTTATGTTGCATCATTCCTCAACAGAAAATTGCAACTTCCTGACGACCCTTCAGAGCTCTACGAGATTAGTAACAAGGAAGAGGCAATGGATATGGAGTTTCTACCTCATACCGATACTTTAAGGTTATCCCCCTCTTAATTACTAACGCGTCATTGGGATAAAAGTATGCATCTCACCAATTGAAAATTGTTTTCAGGTGGATGGACAAAGCCGCCATACTAACAGCATCTGCAGAGCAAACTGGTAGGCCTGAAACTCAACGTCCATGGAAATTATGCAGGGTTACACAAGTCGAAAACGCAAAAATCTTACTTTCCGTTCTACCAATTTTCTGCTGCACAATTATTATGACCCTTTGCCTAGCACAACTCCAAACCTTCTCAATCTATCAAGGTCGAACCATGGACAACCGCATCAGCAAACATTTTAACCTACCACCAGCCTCTATACCAATAATCCCAGTACTTTTCCTTGTCATCTTGATTCCCATGTACGACCGAATAATCGTCCCACTTCTACGAAAGATCACAGGCATTCCCACTGGCGTAACTCACCTTCAGCGCATAGGGGTTGGCCTAGTTCTTTCTTGTTTATCCATGGCCACAGCTGCTCTGGTGGAAGTGAAAAGAAAAGGAGTCGCCAGAGACCACAACATGCTCGACGCTGTGCCTGGATTTCAGCAACTGCCCATGAAAATACACTGGCTAGCGATTCAATACTTTACATTTGGAGTTGCAGATATGTTCACATACGTAGGTCTTCTAGAGTTCTTCTATGAAGAAGCACCAAAAGCTCTCAAATCCCTTTCTACTTGCTTCCTCTGGACTTCAATGGCACTTGGATACCTTTTTAGTAGCATAGTTGTTAATATAGTGAACAGCGCTACCAGAGGAATTACTAGAAGTGGAGGCTGGTTAGCAGGGAACAATCTTAACAGGAATCATCTGAATCTGTTCTTCTGGTTGCTAGCCTTAATGAGTTTCATCAACTTCTGTATCTATGTGTTTGTTGCTAACAGATACAATTACAGGCCTAAGGATTTTGTGGACTCGAATGAAACTAAGGGTCAGGCTTAAACCGGAGAACAAGAAGCATTCTACCTGAAGAAGACAAAGAACTGATGAGGAACGAAGAATAAGATCCTTTTTCTAATTTCGTGTACTTGTTACCGTCATCCTAATTAAGCTATTGTTTGACTGTTGAAAAACCATGTTTCAGATGTGTTCATTATATAAGAAAGAGTTGTTTACACCCAGAAAAAGGACTATCTTACAGTAATAAAAATAATAAAACAAGACTATCTTTGCAATAAAAAATTTGTTCTTTCCTCTCATTTTGTAAGATGAAACATTATGTAACTATTTATAGTTCTAAACTAATCAACTTATTAAAGTCACTTGATGCCAGAATAATATTTTCAATGACACTATTATCAGTTACATGAGGGGCTTAGTAAAATTGTCAGCAACTTGATCAAAGAACTTTACGTACTCCAAATTAATATCCTTCTTAGCAATGTATTCTCAAATAAAATAAAACCTTATGTTAATATACTTGCTTATATCATAGAATACTAAATTCTTTGCTGAGGCTTGAGCAGATTTATTGTTAACCATGATCTTCATAGCTTTGATTTGCTTCTAAATGAAGCTCATTCAACAACTTATATTGACAAGTATTGGAAGTAGTTCGGGCCTGCAACTGGGGGCCCTTGGAGTTGGGGATCAACCTTTTGGTACAAGTATTGGAAGTAGTTGCAACATACTTCGATTCACACGTAAAGAGTGTGATTATGAGTTTTTTCTTTAAACACCAAGAGATTGCATTGTATCACCGAAAGAAAACAAACCTTATGTTATCAAGATCTCCAATAAAATCACTATCACAAAAATCTATTAAGTTAAAGTTTTTGGAAGATGAGTAAAACATATCATAGTCAATTGTATCTTTAATATTTCGAAGAATTCTCTTAGATACCTTTAAATGAACTTTAGATGGTGTCTCTGTAAATTTACTAGCTAGCAGTTCCAAATGCAAATAAGATATCTAGTCATGTATAAGTCAAGTACCTCAAGTTTTCCATAAGACTTTTGAATAAAGTTTGGATCTACCCTCCCTTGTCCATCAGACTAGAATAGATTTATTCCACACTCTATAAGAGTGTTAACTGGTCTAATATCTTGAATTTCTTAAGCATCTCTTTTGCATAACCTTCTTGAGTGATGAAAATTCCATTCATTATTTGCTTCACCTAGATTCCCAAGTAGTAAGACATCAATCCCATATCACACATCTTAAACTCTTGGTTTATAAAATATTTGAACCTTTTAAACATCTTTTGATTGTTGCCTATGAAGATAAGATCATCTATATTTACCAAAAAAAGATAAGATCATCTATATGGATACAAACAAATAACAAAATATGTTTATCCCTTTTTAGCATAAAAATCACGTTCATGTAAGCATATATTGAAACTATTCTCTTTAATATAATTGTCAATTTAGTTATTCCAAGCTTTTGGCACATTATTAAGTTTACATACCACCTTCTTTAACTTCAACACATTATCTTTTTGGGCTTCAACCATATATAATATCGTTTGCTTAATGTAGACTTCTTCCTTTAGATAATCATTATAGAAATTAGACTTGACATCTAATTGATGAATTCTCTAATGATTTTAGACAACAAGACATATTAATAAACGAATTATTCCTCGGCGAGTAACAAGGCTAAATTCCTCTTCATAGTATATGCTTTACTTTTGCTTGTATCCTTTGGCAACAAGCTTTCTCTTGTTTGTCTCTACTTCACCTTTGAAATTTTTCTTGATATTGAAGACCCATTTGACTCTAATGACATGATGACCCCTTGGATGAGAAATAAGTTCCCATGTGTCATTCATTTCAATGACTTGAATTTCTTTATTCATTTTATAAATCCACTTCTCTTTCTTAGTAGTAACTTCAAAATTAAAAGACTCAATGTATCTAAGTAGACAAAACTAGTTACAATTATAATGAAATTTCTCAAGTCTTCGATATCTTTAAGGTCTGATCCTTATTGGTAATGATGTGGATGATGATGCTTCAAATGAAGGGGTTGGTGAGGTTAGTCGACAAAAATCATTTCAACCTCTTGAAAAACTTCCTATTTATTCATATTTAAAATATAAAAAGAAATCATAAGATGCCTCCATTTGAAAGCTCCAAGGTGCTTCTTCATTAAATTCAACATCTCTACTAATGGCAATCTTTCCATTTTTTAGGTTGAACAACATGTAGCCTTTTGAGTCTTATTATATCTAATAAAAACAAACTTCTTACTTCGATCATCAAGTTTGGAACTTTTTTGCTATAAACTATAAACTTACATAATTACGCCAAACACTCTTAACTGTAATACAGAAGGCTTCATTCCAGTCCATGCTTCTTGTGTAGTGAATATTTCAAACTCTTTGTAAGACTACAATATAAATTGCATATGTAACTGCTTCAGCTCAAAACTCTTTAAGCTTTGTCTTACTTTTCAACATGGTTCTCTTCATATTGAGGATTGTTTGATTCTTTCTTTT
The DNA here is from genome assembly GCA_026284645.1 of Erythroxylum acuminatum. Classification (NCBI taxonomy): domain Eukaryota; kingdom Viridiplantae; phylum Streptophyta; class Magnoliopsida; order Malpighiales; family Erythroxylaceae; genus Erythroxylum; species Erythroxylum acuminatum. Next base: position 30,388,585 of record JANKOD010000002.1, read on the forward strand.
GACCATTCTATTTTATTAGGGATTTCTTAACACTATAAGAGGAATACAAATTCCATGAGCTCATAAAAGCTCTTAAATTTATTATAAGTAAATTCTTCACGTCTATTAGTTCTTAAAGCTTTAATCTAAAAAATACTTTCTTTTTTTTTAACTACAGCTTTAATCTTTTTAAAAGCAGCAAAAGCTTCAAACTTGTATTTAAAAATTTTCAGCCATTTCTGTCTACTATAATCATCAATGAAAAGAATAAAGTCAGAGCTTTTACTAAAAGATGAAGGATTGATGTGAATATAAACATCTGCATAAACAAGTTGGAGTGACTTAGTAGCTTTTGAATTTGACTGGTTTGAAGAAACTTTTCCTTACATGCTTTCTAAGTAAGTATGCCTCATATAGTTGTTCAAGATTATTTATACTTAAGATGCCTCTTACCTTTTTCCTCTCTTAAAAAGCTTTGAGTGCATTAAAATTCAAATGTCCATAACTCATATGTCATATACAGGAAGAATCACTGGCACCAGTTGATGTGGGCACGACCGTGGGACTTTGTAAGTGAAATAGTGCCAAAGATAAGCTAGTCATGTTGGAGGAACAAATAACAAAATCAAGAGCTAAGAAGTTTAAAAAAGTGCTTCAATCTTACATGGGCTGAATTGTAGATGACATGAAATTTCAAGAGACAACGAGGGCTAATGACAAGATAACTAATCACGTTGGGCGGAATGAGCAAGAAGACTTTCCTTCTTATTTAATTAATTATTTTACGTTAAAATTATAACTTTCGATAGCCCACTACTTGTGTCTTGGGCTTGTTTAAAACTTTTAGGTTTAATGGGATGTATTTTAGAATTATTAATTTGGGCTTTAATTATTTTGGTGAAAGGCCTATGTTTAAAGGCCTTTTACATAGTTAGGATTCCTTTCTTTCAAGGGGTATAAATACATCATAATAAACATTGTTTAGGATTAGATTGGTTGAATAACGAATTCTATAATGAAGGATTTCTTGTCTTCTTCTATTGCATCAAGAATATAATTCTTATCAAGGTAAACACTTGTGGCCAATTTATATTTTTGTTTTCAAATCAACCTTGTTATATGTGTTTCCTTTCATATGATTGATT
>JANKOD010000002.1:30391306-30404746 GCA_026284645.1 Erythroxylum acuminatum
TATGTTGGAGATGAATAATAACTTTAAATAATAAATAAAGGATAAATGGTAGATTAATTGGTGAGGTAGCATAAATGGAAGCAAAGATACAAATTACTAGACAAAACTTTAAGGTGATGAATTAAAATCAAAGTACAATTTAACTACCATTTTGAGTGACTAATATTGGATAGGTGGGAAGTATTTAAGTGATTAAGGAAAACATTAACTATAATGAAAGGAATGAAATTTATAGATAGTCATTGTCAAATGGACAAGATGTGTGGATATGTTAGAGATGTTGGATAATGATATTTATGGAATGATGATTAGTAACAAGTTTGGATTAAGTATTATCAATTAAGAGGGAGATAGCAAGTAGATTTAAAACAACTAGGAAATGTTCAAAAAGGAAAGTCAATTGAGATGGAGAGTAAGGTTAAAAAATTTATTTAGACATTTGGTAAGTGAAGGGAAATAGGAATGTTTGAAGAGATGAGTGAATGATAGATGTTCGAAATTTGATAATGGTTTTGCAATGAGTAAAGGCATTAGGATAATTAAAAATATGTTCTAAGTGGAGAGATGATACAAGTAGACGGGAGTTCATTTTTTAAGGGTAATATTAGGAGGAGAAATAAAAGTTGAATGAGGAAAGGGTTAAGATGTGGAATTAAAAGGGTTATATATAGTTTACATGCTTATAAATAAGAGTTTAGATAAATTTGTGATGATTTTTGAGGTAAGACTAGAATGCTATAGATTGTTCAAGCATGACCAAGTCTTAAAAGGTTATTGTTTGGAGGTTAATTCAAAGTTGTACAAACTGAATATGAAAAAGGTATAACATGAAGAGTGTGGATTTAAGTATGAATAAAGTTATGGGATAAGTGGTGCATCATAGAATTTTTATGTGAGTTATGGTTCAAGGAGGATATATTTTAAATGAAATTGTGATTAGTCGAAATTTTCCTATAGATTGAGAGTTGAATTTATGCTATTATGGAGTTATGACTTGTCGAACAAGGAGTGAAAATGATTCGAGATTCAAAAAATGTATTAGATGGCAAGTGGAAAAAAATGATTTGAAATATTATTTTATTACTAATTAATTATGCATTTTAAATGCGATGAGGTAAATTTTTGGCATTTTAAATTTTGTTTTAAGAACTTTGGATTATGAGATAAATTTGACAAATTGACTTAAGTGTTTTAATTAGTGTTATCGTAAGTAGCTGTTTTCAAGATTAAAGATATTTTGGAAATATTTTAATAAGAAAGAGAATTGCAATACTTTGAATTTAATAAAGATGCTATGTTATGAATTAAAAGGTTGAATATAATTTACTTTCAATTGTGTTAAGAATGAAATAAATGTTTACGTTTTTTAATAACATAAAACGTTGTCTAATACTTATAGTGAAATTTCTATTATTTGATGTTTTGATATGATGTCATTAAGAGCATTTTGCCAAGCTTTTCAAATAAATTATAGTTTTATTTGTGCATACATATTATTGGTATGATGATTTCGTAATTACGTACCTTATAAAATATTACATTCTTACACTTCGAGAGTAGGATTTCCAAATTTTAAGGACAAAATTTTATTAAGAGGGGAAGATCGTCATGCTCCAAATTTTTGTTTAGTTTTCTTAATTACTTTTTAGTCCCTTTAATATTTATTTTCCCTATATAGCGTGCTTTTTCTATTATTTTATTCTTGAACTTGATTTTTGTAAATATTTTGTATTTTAGTGTTTAAAAGAGGATTTTTCAATTTTTTGTTGCTAGAATTAGTTTAATGAGGAAATATTTGGTAAAAAACTTGGTCAAAATTTGAGAATAAATTTGGTGACTTAGAGTTTTTGGAGAAAAGAATAAGAATAATTAATGTTAGTGAATACATTGGAGAAAATGAGTTAGAGATGGAATAAATTGCAATTATTAAAGAAAAATTAATTTTGAGGTAATTGATGTGCCTATGAGTGATAAAATATGTGAAAATATATTAGAAAATAAAAATAAAAAAGGGATAGACAATTGAAGACAAAAGAAAGAAATATGTGGAGAGATGCTCATTAAGGGAATAGTCAAATTTTCATAATATAGGGTATGGATGGAATTGTTTTTTTTTTCTTTTTTTATATGTCATTTTGGTTTTAATATCTGAAAAAGAAGGGGATCTAAGATAAAAGAGGAGACACTCTTAGAAGAGAAGAGGCAAAAGAGTGAAGGAAGAAAAAAAAAAGAAAGTTTGGAAGAAGAAGAAGACTTGATTTCCAACAATATTTGAGTGGGATTGCATTCCTTCTTAAGCCTCTCTTAATATTAATTTTTGCGTGATGATTTTGAGTAAAATTTTTCTAGGATACTCATCTTTCATATTTTTTTATATATATTCCTAATGAATGTAAAAGAGTTTGACGAAATATTGTTTAATTTGTGGGACATAGGTTAATAAGTGTAGATGTTTTATTTTAGACATGAATGACTAAGTTGTATTTCTCTAATTATTTTAGAGTCAAAATTTGTGAATTTGACAAAGTGAAAAACATAAAAGTTGTAGATATATACATCGAGTTTATTTCCATAAAAGAACAAGTGCCCAATTTTACATGTTAAGAGACATGGTTAAAATTTTTAAATTAGTCTATTAGCAAGATTAAAGTTGAATATGGTATTGTACTTATAATTCGAGGGCTTATAATACTGATTTAGAAGTTGGTTGAAACATGAAAGTTATAGGTTTAGATGTTGCCTAATTATATGTAAAATGGTTTGAGTAAAATAGTTATAATTTGGAAGGTAAAACTAATTTACCATAAGTTATTTACGGTGTTATGACATCTAATGTGTTCTATTAGTGGAAGCTAATTTCAAGGACAATACGAATTGAATTCAAGAAGGCATTCAACCTGAAAACTATATATACATATGATTATTAAGTTTGTAAAATTGTGTTTTATATCTAAATGTAATTTAAATTATGTTCCTTGAGAATTTGTTCCTCTATAAGTATGTGATTTGGTGAGTCATTGTGAATGTCCCATGAGAACGTTATGTTGAAATTTTATGGCATTTACCTTTGAACTTTTTACTAGAGTAGAAATTGGTTTTGTTTGAAAATGTGTATTGAATTGAAGTGGTCTCTATGAAAAATTGTTAATGGATGGATTGCTTGAATAAAAATTAATAAAAGACTTAAGTAAAGTGATTCAGGCAAATTTCTTTAAATAAAGTCTAAAGTGAGGTAACTTAGACAATGTTTTTTAACAAAGACGTAAGTAAGGTGACTTAGGCAAAAGATCTAAATGAGGTGACTTAGGTAAAATTTCATTAAACAAAGATCGAAGAGAGGTCACTCAGGAAAGTTTTCTTAAATAAGAACTAAGTGAAGTGGCTTAAGCAAAAGACCTGAGTGAAGTGTCATAGGCAAAAAAATTTTAAACAAAAACCTAAGTGAGGTGACTTATGGATTAGGCAAAAGACCTAAGTGAGGTGACATAGGCAATGAAATAGAGACTCTTTTAGGTCTTTGTTTAATAAAATTGATGAAGGGCATGTGTAATAAAATAGTTTATGTATGCGCTTCATGCTTAATATGGTATTGCTTGTTCAAGAAAATAATATCTTGTTATATGGTTGATGATTATGGTGATTGATGAACTTGTGTCTTAATGATTGTGATGATGCTTGATACAAGAAATGAAGTCTTGCTTAAATCTTGATGTGAAATGAGAAAATTGACCTTAGGCCTTGATGTGGGTGATGCTTATATTGGAGTGTTGTAGAATATCCGATACGCATGGTTGTGCATAATCATAGACATGAAACTTGTGACTTATTTTATAAACCAAATGTTTTCAAAATGAAAATAAATTTTTTTGATGCATGACTACTCACGGGTAAAGATATTTTCCTTCATTTAGTGTAATACTTATATTTTCATTATTTTCTCCTTTTCAAGAAAAAAAAGGGAAAAGATCATTGAGTCAACTGGCATGCAGCAACAACAGTGAGCACTAGGAAGGTCTAGATAAGGTCAACCAAAGTTGTTTAATCATTTTCATTTTTCTCAAGTATTTGAAACATTGTGTCTTTGGACATGAATGTAGACATTAGAGGCATTAATGTAGTTATGAACTTGTATACTAAAATTATTATTATTGCTATTATGTTATTACTAAGTAAGATTTGAACTTACGTATTAAATGATGATGAGATTATTCTTAGACAATTATGATGAATGAATGAATGAGTTATGCCTATTTGGACTTAAAATATCTTGTTAATTGAATGATAATTAGGTGGATAGAATGTAAGAACATGTTAAGTTATGTGCATTCATAGGGTTAACTTAACACTCCAATATCAAGTTGATACTATGCAATCCACCCCAGGCCTTATTAAAGTGGGGTTCTTATATAAAGAATTCAATGAAATAATTAAAGAGGAAACTAAGGTAGGAATAATTATGAACTAAACAAAGCTTAGTCTCATAATCTTAAAAGTTGTCAAGAGGATTTATTTAGTAATCATCTAAAGTGTTTTGTTTATAAGATATATCAATAATCAAAGTCCTACATTGACCTTGGTGTTTGATAATGCTTGATAGTTGCAGGTGAAAAAGCTCATGAAATATAAACATTTGAAGTGAAGATCATAAGGTTAAGATTAATCAAGTAAGAATGTACATTCTGATTTAAACATTCTTTTAGTTATTACTAAAACTATAAAAACACTTTAGCGCACTTATCAGCACATTTTAGATGCGGTCCACCGCCGATTATCGGGCTGGGCCCCCTCCACGTTGTCGTTTGTTGGCCGCGTCACCCTGGTGCAATCGGTCATCACGGCCATCCCGAGCTATACAATGCAGACGGTCCGATTACCACGTAGCTTGTGTGATGCTCTGGAACAGGCTATGCGGAAGTTTTTGTGGGGTTCGTCGCACACAGGCACCAAGATACCCCTGGTGAGTTGGGAGGAGGTTTGTCAGCCCAGAACTCAAGGGGGCTTAGGCATCCGGCGGATTCGAGAGATGAACGACGCCTTCCTGGCTAAACTCGGCTGGACCTTGATTGCCCAACCTCATGCCTTATGGGTGCAGGTCCTCTCTGCTAAATATGGTTTTGATGTTCACTGCCTTCCCTCCTCCCTCAATTCCTCGGGGGGTTCGATGGTGTGGCGGAGCATTGCAGCGACTTGGCATCTAGTCACTCAAGGTCGCCAATGGCGTATCGGCAATGGCACGACGACGCGTTTCTGGCTCGACCCCTGGGTCACAGGAGTTGGCCCTCTCCTTTCCCATTCCCTTCAGCCCGTCCTGGCTCCCCAGCTAAACCACAGCGTTCGCCACTATGTTGATCCCCCGGGCCAGTGGAACTTGGCTGGCTTACGGGGGTTCCTTCCCCCTTCTATCTGTCGTTCTATCGCTGGCATGTTTCCTCCTTCCCCTATTCTGGGTGACGACAGGCTCGTCTGGGGTGCCTCTGACGATGGGCACTTTACCGTTGCTTCTGCGTACTCCCTTCTGATTGGTCCCATGACTGTGACTCCGCATAAGGTTTGGCGGACCATTTGGAAATGGAGGGGGCCCCAGCGGGTGCGCTCCTTTTTATGGTTACTGGCGAAGGATCGCTTACTTAGTAATCAACAACGGATGCGCCGTCATCTCACCGCCGATGGTACCTGTCCCCACTGCTTCTATGAAGAATCCGCTCTTCATATTGTTCGTGACTGTTCGCTTGCTCGCCGGATGTGGGCCCTTTTTTCGTCTGACATCGTTACTTCGTCTGCATTTACTCTCCCCACTTGTGACTGGTTGCATACCAACCTTCTCCAGTGTCGACGGGTGCACGGCCAGGCGTGGTCACTGCTTTTTGGATTAACCTGCTGGTTCCTTTGGACCTGGAGGAACAAATCTCTTTTTGATTCTACTTTTGTTCGTCCCGCCTCACCCTTGTTTCTTCTCTTGTCTTATGCAGGTCAGGTTCAGCAGGCCGAAGACCGGCACATCCTAAGCCCCACTGGCTCTCGCCCTCGTCGGGTTCAACGGGTTGGTTGGAGTCGTCCGTAGGCTAGCTGGGTCAAGCTCAACACGGATGGGGCCTGTAATCCTACTCATCTCACGGCTTCAGCTGGCGGTCTTATACGTGACAGTAATGGCAGTTGGCAAGGAGGGTTCTCCTAGCTCATTGGTTGGTGCTCAGCGCAGTTAGCGGAACTCTGGGCCGTCTTCACAGGTCTCTCCTTGGCTTGGCGATTGGACTTCCGTCAGCTTGAACTGGAAGTGGACTCGATGGGGGTGTTCCAACTCCTGTCCTCTGTGCCCTCCCGCCCTCAGTCGGGCATTCCTCTCGTCATGGGTATCCAGGAACTCCTCAACCAGAACTAGTCTGTTGTTCATCGCCATATCTTCCGAGAGAGCAACAGATGTGCGGACTGGCTCGCCGACCTAGCTGGTCCGGCCGACATTGGTATCACTTATTTTGATGTTCCACCTTTAGGGTGTCACAGTCTCCTCTTCGAGGATCAGTCGGGGTTCAGTTTTTCCCGACTCAGTTAGTTTCGGTGTTTTTCCCTTTATGAAAAAAAAAGACTTTAACGTTGCTGGCCAATGACTGTAATGTGTAACAATGGCTTTAATGTTGTTGGCTAAAACGTTAAAGCTTAAAAATATCTGATGCATCTTGGAGTCTAGAGAGGGGGCTATTGAAATGGGGTCCCCTCTTATAATGGGCCCTCGGCAGGGGCCAGCACTGGTCATGGCACTCTTCTTTTCATGCACGAAATACTATCAACTAGGGCAGTTCCTAATGCCCGAAATAAAATAAAATAAAGGTTATGACAATATACAAATATGTATTATCTAAAAAAGTACAATTCTCTTATTGAATTTTTTAAAATTAAAATATTTTTATTTTTCTAAAAATCGAATTATCTCAATTTTTATAATAATAAATATTTAACAAAGAGATTAGTTGCTCATTTACTCTTAAATTTTCTAAATTGAATACATTTGATACATGTTTATATTTACTCAAATTGTTATTATTTTCATGGATATAAAATTTATCAATTAAATTTTTATTAGATTTGTATAATTTCTCATAATTCTCACTAAAACAATCTCTTTTAACAAATTTATTGATAACTCATTTTTAGGATGATAACTCATTTTAAGGATATTAACTATTTTACTCATTTTCTTTTTATTCCATTTCCACTTTTAGAAAAATGCTTTTTATGCAAAATATATAAAATAATTATAACATAATTGAACTAGAAAAATTAAGAACAAAATCACATATATATAGAACTAGAAAAAGTAGGTACGCACAATAAAATAACAATAACTCGAACATTTATATAAAAAAATATATCAATTATATTATATATCTGTCATTAAAAATACCCAAATTTAATATCCTATATTAAAAATAATGAGTAAGCTTTTCTAATAAAAGCTATTATATTTAGAATTCATTTTTTATTTTTAAAGGAATTCTAAAGTATTAAAAACTAACAATGATCCACTTTTCACTTAATAGAATAAAGATTAATAACAATATCCATATCATATAAATATTGAAACCAAATTTCATCAATAATTTACAAAATTAAATTTATATATACAAAATCACTCAAACACATAAATAAAAAATGTTAATTATAACTTAATAAATGAAAGAGAGATAAATTGCAATTGGAGAAGAAAATAAGGTATAAAAATTATCAACTATGATATATGCGAAATGAAAGAGAGAAAACTTACTGAATAAACTTCAATTCAAATCGAAATTACACCTAAAATTGCAATTGACAAATATCATATATAATTAAATTGATAAATTTCAATGTACCCAAATAAACTACAATTGAAATAAGAAATGAAAGAAAGATAAATTACTCAAAATTTTATATGAGTTTCAATTCAAAAATAAAAAATTTAACCCAAATTGAAAATTTTAATATATTCATAATCAAAATGCAATTTTTTACTCAATATTTAGATAAAAAAAGTTACTGAGAAAATCTAAAACTTAAAGAAACAAAATAAAAAAATGAGACTTAAGAGAATAAATGAGATGCGTTTCTTACCTAAATGGGCATGATGTTGATAGAAGCAAGGCTAAAGTAGAATTTTTGTATTTAAGGCCTTCTCTTACCAAATTTCAATTAGAAAAATGTGAATATTGACATTTAGCGAGAACAATTTCATTTTGAAATGCCTACTTCCACTTTTGTTCTATCTCTCAAAAAGAAGTTTTTACAAGTATGATGATTGACCAAACTTTTTGTAAGATTAACATTTTCTCCCTTAATAAAGTCCTTTAAAACTTTGCAAAAGAACAATTCTTTCCATACTTGCTTTGCTTAAGTGGAAAAACTCTTATGATTTAAAATAAATTATAATTAGTAGGCCCCTAATCAGTGGCGAAGCCAGGAATTTGTTTCAGGGGGGGCAATGTATCCAATCCAGGGGGCAATGTATCCAATCCAGGGGGCAATGTATCCAATCCACCATGGGCATTTGCATATCTTCTATTCTTCTTTAATAAAAAAAATTTTGAGGGTGGGCAAATCCTAGCAGTAGCTTCGCTACTGCCCCTAATGAACATAGCCCTATGCGAGGGCCTTTCTTGCCTATGCTCAGGGTAGGCCTTGTTATCAACATCAATCTATATAGGTATACGTAAAAGACTTAAAACTAGTCTTCTATTTTGGCTACAATATGGCCAAGAGACTGTTAGCTTAAGGATTATGATTAACGAGTTTGACGATAATTGCATAATATTTCAAAATTCAAATTGGATTTATTTCCTTGTATAATTAACGGACTTATTCTTAAAAGGAAATAAAATAAAAAGAAATACGCTTTTTTTCTTACATGAACCTTCATTATGAACTTACCTTATTAGAAATGATTTATCTAAAAGGATCCTACTAATTATGAAGGATGTATATTAGCCACATGATTACTGGAAGATTTTTTGGGCAAAGATAACATCGAAGTTATTTAGATCCAGTTGAATAAGGATGCAAGATGAAGCAACAACTAGTTGAATAAATTGACAATTTAAGGAAGAGCCAATGCAATTGTAAACAAGAACAAAACGATACAGAAGCTTGCGAAGCTATATTGTCAAGACTCATCAAAAGCATATACATTCTTGAAAGTAATATCTTCGTAAAAAATTCTCTTGTGCGTTAAAAAGTGAAATTTTGTTAAGAGAGATTATTGAAGCTTATATAGAGCAAACCTCCTTTTTTTATTTGAGAGTTTGTAGAGGCTAGTGAAATACTACTAATATGGAAGGTTGAAGAACCTTGAAAAATATTAACTTGTGAGCTTGGAGAAGCTCGTCAAATTACTACTTGATTTTATAGTGAAACACTCAAGTTGAATATTTGGGGACTAGACGTAAGCTTGGGTTGTAAGCCGAACAGTATAAACCATCTTCGTCCTTCTTCTCTCTTTTTCTGTTATATTTCCACATTATATTGTGTGTGTTCATTTCATCAAGATTTTCCTTCACTTTTATAATAGGTTCCTTCCGTTTTCGACTTGCTGACGGTTCCTTTCATTTTAACAAGCGCCTTCTTTTTATTGTTTTAATAGGACTCATACTTTAGCAAGCTTTTGTCATTTAACAGGTTACTATCATCTGATAGGCTCCTATTGTTTTAATTTTTAACAGGCCCCTGTCTTTCAATGAATTGAAAGTAACTTGTGAAAAACTTTTTTTAAGTCTCACACAATTCACCCCCTCTTGCGTGTGTTTGTTTTATTATTTGGTATCATAGCGAGGTTTTACATTTATTGTATTTTACAGCACATGATAGTTTATGGCAAACATCTTGAGAAGTTTTGAAGGACAATCCATCTCAAAGCCTCCTTACTTCAATGTAACAACTACTCATACTGAACAAAGAGAATGACCATATATCTCCAATCTGTAGATATTGAAGTATGACAAACAATTAGAGTTGGAGCTACAATTCCCACTTCCAATAACGTAGAAGTATGGACTGATGCTAATAGGAGAAATGCACAACCAAATGCTAAAGCAAAACATCACCTGATATGTGCGTTGTCTCCAGAAGAACATGAAAAGATATCCTGCTGTTCTACAATAAAAGAAATATGGGACAAAGTACAAGCCACATTTGAAGGAACAAATGAGGTAAAGAAGTATGGAATAAGTATTTTAGTGCATCAATACGAAACTATTGGCATGAAACACGGGGGAGACCATAGACGAATTCTTCAAACGTTTGAACAACATCGTCATGGCCTTAAAGAACTTAGGAAAAATATATCCCAATGTCGAGCTCATAATGAAGATTCTAAGGTCACTACCAAAGGAATGGAAACCTATGGTGATAGCTCTAGAAACAACAAAGTATCTAGACACTATTTCACTCGACTGGCTATGAGAAAATCTGATGATGCATGAAACCAAACTTAGGCGAGATGAAGGATCCTCCTACAGAAAAGGAATGACACTAAAAGCAACTGACGAATCAAACGATGATGAAAGTGACACTGAGTTGCAAATAAATGGAGATGACGAGTTCAACTTTATGGTCCAAATAATGTCCGCTTATATAAAAAGAAGCTCAGAAGAAAAAAGAAGGAAACAAGAAAGTTGGAAATAACAGGTTTCTATTAAAAGGCAACAGCAGTAATAGTAATACACAAAACAATCAAATCATATGCTATCACTGCAAGAAACCTAGACACACAAAACCAGAATGTCCTCTTCTTCAAAAGGACAAGTTAGAGAACAAAAAATCTATAAAGCAAGTGATGAATGCAACCTGGTTAGATGAGGATTTTGAAAACTTTGAAGAAGGAAGAACTAGAAGAATTCAACAACGTTTGCTTCATAGCTGAATCGGGAGACAATGAGGTATATTATTCTAATTCTGATATTGAAGTTAATGAATTGAAAAGTGCATATCATGAATTGTATGATCAATACAAAAGGTTGACAGTGAAGTATTTCAAAGAATTTGAGAAGTCCAAGAGCAATGATGCATCTCTGAAGAGTAAGATTAAATCATTTAAATCTGCGAATGCGAAGTTGGCAACCAGGAATATATCTCTTGAGGTTGACTATAAGCAAAAAGTTTCTAAAAAGGAAGTTCTAGAAAAAAGAGTAGCTAAGTTGGAAAATACGCTGCTAAAAAATGATTTTGACAAGGTAAGACAATTAGAAGAAAAAGTCACCGCGTTAGAACTTGAAAAAGGGAAAAGTGCTGGAAAGATCTTATCTCTAAGAAAAGAGTTGGAAAATTTCATCGTTGGAAGAAAGAATCTTGATGCATTGCTTGGTATTGGTAAATGCATTTTTGGTAAGGCCAGAATAGGATACAATAAAAATAACAATATCAGGCCATACAAAAACTTCTTTGCGAAATCTAGCAATAGCTATAGCCAAGACAGCAGGAACCTACTAAGTGACAACAATCATAACAACTATCATTGATCTGTTTTGTGCAATTACCGTGGTAAATATGGTCATATTAGTCATTCTTGTAATTTTCATAAAAAGAAATTATCTTAGATGTATGTTTGGAGACCAAAAGGTCAAACTACTAACCCGAAAGCGCCTAGAAAAATTTGGGTACCTAAAATTTGGGTACCCGAAAGCGCAAATATGTTTCAAAACGGAGCCAAGGGAGAATCAATGGATAGTTGATAGTGGCTGTTTGAGACATATGATAGGTGAAATATCACACTTCAACTATATTGAAAGAAAAGACGGAGGTAATGTTGTCTTTGCAGACAAAAATAAAGCAAAGGTTACCGGAATCGATAAAATTAGTAATTCTGACTCTACCTCCATTGTAACACTCTCTTAGTTGATGGTTTGAAACTTAACTTGTTGAGTGTGAGTCAGCTATGTGACAAAGGTTACAAAGTCACTAGGACTCAAACTTGTTGAACTTGTGCACATGGATTTATTCGGTCTCACTAAGACTCAAAGTTTTAGTGGTAAACATTATGATTTTGTTCTAGTAGATGATTACTCCATATTTACATGGGTTTATTTCTTATCAAATAAGGATAATGCTTTTGAAGTGTTTGAGAAGTTTTGCAGAAGAGTTCAGATAGAAAAAGGGTACTGTATCACTTCAATTCGGAGTGATCATGGAAGAAAATTTGATAACAAAAAGTTTGAAGAATTCTATGACAACAATGGTACAACTCACAACTTCTCTTGTCCAAGAACACCTCACCAAAATGAAATAGAGAGAAATAACAGAACTTTGGTTGATATGGCTAGGACTATGCTGTATGAAAGTGGGCTACCTCATGGATACTAGGCAGAAGCAGTATCCACGACATGTTATGTACTTAGCAGACGTCTTATAAGACCTATTATGAAAAGACACACTATGAGTTGTGGAAAGGAAGAAAACCAAATGTGCTTACTTTCGAGCATTTGGGTGCAAATGTTTCGTGCTAAACAATGGTAAAGATAACCTAGGAAAGTTCGTTGCGAGATCAGACTAAGTTATTTTCTTGGGCTATAGTACCACTAGTAAATGATTCAGAGTATATAATAAAATAACAAAGAAGATAGAAGAACCAATACATGTGGTATCGAGAATAGTAACTGACTTAGATGTTGAAGAATATCCATTGGTACCTAAAAATACATCGGAGATTCAAACTACACTTATAATACCTTCAAAACCACAAAATCAGGAAGGCCTCTGAAGTTAGAACAAAGCAGGCTCCTTCATCTCAGCAGGAGACTATGCAATGAAAACACCGAGAGAATGGAGAGGTCTTGATACACGATTCTCATCTCACAACTAGAACCAAAGTCTGTTGAAGTAGCTCTTATTGATGAGAATTGGGTCTCAGCTATAAAAGACAAACTAAGTCAGTTTGACAATAACAAAGTATGGAATCTGATGCCTCATCCACAAAATAAGTCAGTTATTGGAACTCGTTAGATTTTTTGAAACAAACTTGACAAAAGTGGTAAGGTGGTAGAAACAAAGCTGGACTTATAGCTCGAGGTTACAATCAACAGGAAGGTATTGATTTTGATGAAACTTATGTACTTGTTGCTAGATTGGAATTGATTAGAATTTGACTTGCCTTTTCATGCTATAGAAACTTCTAGTTGTTCCAAATGGATGTTAAAAGTGCATTCTTAAATGGTTACATTAACAAAGAATTATTTGTTAAGCAACCCCTAGGTTTTGAAGATGAAAACCATCCGGATTGCGTGATGTTGTTAACCAAAGCTCTGTATGGTTTAAAACAGGTTCCTCGAGCATAGTATGAGAGGTTAAGTAACTTTCTGCTTGAGAATAACTTTGAAAAAGGAAAGGTCGATAAAACCTTATTTAATAAAAGAAAGGAGAATGATTTACTCATAGTGCAAATATATGTTGATGACATAATATTTGGTGCTACTAATCCATCCT
>JANKOD010000002.1:30437898-30451457 GCA_026284645.1 Erythroxylum acuminatum
ATAACGTTAAATAAACTTGCCTAACGTTAACTTATAACGTCAAAAATCACCAACGTTAAAATTATTTATTACTACCTTTACCTGCAGCCTACATAACCTACAATTTTGGAATTTGCAATCTTGGAGTACTTACTACCTACAATCTTGGAACTTGCCTAATGTTTACTCTTCGAAACATCACCAACGTTAAATCAATTTTGAGTGAATTAGTTATATACTGTGGGAGTCAAAAGTCAAAATATAAGATTAGGGTGATGGAAAAGTCGCGAAAGAAAAGACACAAAAAACTCTCTTTTATTTATTATGGCTGAACAACAGAACACACCCTGATAAACAAATAAAAAAGGCCTATATTTATAGGCTACTGTAAAAACAGAAAAGACAAAAAAGGCTGACAACGTGACTAACAACTAACATGTTCATTTACCACTACTTTGACTAGGTAATAAAGTAACAACTTAAAGAAGACTAATTCAAACTTTGAATCACATGTTAACATAGGGGCCCCTTCTTGTCATGGGCCCTGGGCAGGTGCCCTACTGGCCCCTGCCCAGGGCCGGCATTGTTTGGATCAAATGTTTTGTTTTTAAACCTAGTCAACTAATATAGTAGCATAGCATAACTAAGTTTTTAAACTGTTTTAAACTTGATTCAACACTGCATTAAGTATTGTCCAAGGGGGAGAATGTTGAATATTTTTGACATTTCCTATAAAGTTAGACAACATTTAATTGCAATTTTGGTTTTTTAATAACTTATCGATTAAGTAAAGTAAATTTGATTCAGATAAAGATAATAAAGTGGCCCAATAAATTATCTAAGTCAATGGGTCAAACTCCAGGAGAAAAATGGACCTTGATCAGTATGGACCAGACCCATATTAGGCATGTGATAGAAAAGCCTGATATGAATGCTATATAAAGAGGCTAAGGTCTCCTGCAGTTGCTCATGTCTTTTGTAAACGTAAAGTGATCTGACTCATTTAGAGGTTCACGTTTTGAGCAAATTGTAGAAAGGCTTTAATGTTTCCCTATGAGCAATTTTCATGAAGGCGATGGTAGATTCATGCTCGTTTCAACCTCAAAAAGCTCGTTTGAAGTTATGGAACCGAACTAAGGTATTCTCCATATTTTTTTGTTTATTTCCCTGTTCACGTTTAATCTGGGATACGTAACTAAGGTCATTTTACGTATTACAAATCACTCTAGGTTTATAGTTAAATGCCCAATCTAATTTTCATCTATTCTTGGCTAGATGCATGAAAACTCTCTAGGTCTTTAATCTTACAGGGCGTTTGATTCACCTGCAATAATAGATAAGGTGATTTTTTAGGAATATAATATAATATGTATTATTTAGTTTAGTTTATTCCTAATAATTTCTAATGATGATATAATGTCAATGTTTTGTTTGAAAACATAAATTTGGAATAACAAATGAATAATTAACAAAAAGACAAAAAATTTATTGGTCCCCACTAACTACATTATTATTATTATTATTATTATTGATATTATTATTATTATATCTAAGTAATTATGTAGATTCCTAAGAGTCCTCATTTTTTATTCTTAACCCACTTCTAATAGATAAAGATAGGGGAAGATGAGTTTACTTATTCTCCAAATTCAAGGAATAAGTAAACTCTTGGATTATGTATTCTGTATGTTTTTATCAACCAAATAAGGGAATAACCTGTTACTAAGAATAGAATGATGATTCTAGTCAACCAAACACTCTATTAATCTTTAGTTAGAAATTACTATAGATTCATGGTTATCTCTTCGTTAAGTTTCACCTCTAAATTCGTAGTTAAATAATTAGAACTCTTTCTAGGTATATAATCCCCATCTTTAATAAAATACTTGAAAATCACTCTAAGTTCGTAGCAAAATACCCAAAAATCCACTCTAAGTATCTTGTCCAATTTTCATCATTAAAATTTGTAGCTAGATGTATGAAACCCCTCTAGGTCTCTAATCCCAATCTTCAATTATATACCTAAAAACCACTCTATCAAAATATCTATAAACTATAGATCTCTTATGTAATTTTCATATCCAAAATTTGTAGTTAGATAGTTAGATATCCTCGTAGGTCTTTAATCTTCTTCAATTAGATACCTAGAAACTACTCTAAGTTTGTAGCTAAATACCCATAATACAATCTATCTCTTATCTAAATTTGTAGCTAGATACCTAAAAGCTCTAAGTCTTTAATCATAATCTTTAGTTAGATACTTGAAAACTAGTCTAGGTTCATAAGAGCATTTTGATACGTTGTGTAGGCAATGTCTAAGAGAGATATCCTGATCTAAAGTATCTAATGAATGATGGCAAAGTCATACGAGGAAGACTTTCCTTCGTTAACCAGGAATACTGACGATTCACAGAAGATTGTCTGTAACCTTTATATCCGAACCACAGGAATCACTTCACAAGGAACACTTGTATCAAATCCATCTAACGAAGTAGGCTTATAATCAAGTAAAACTTGGATTCATTTCTTACCTTTAAGTCGTTTTTGTATTTTTAAATTTAAACAAAAATCGGACCTAGCCAAGTTGTGCAAGGGGTCAAGGCCGGCGGCAGGTGGTCGGGCTGAGCCGACCTATTGCAATCCCTATTGACATTTAGTCCTATGTGTGTTTATATCATCCAAAAAATTTCTTCCACAACTGATGTCATAGCATACAGGAAACTCGTAGACGAATTGATGTATTTGACCACAAAAGGCCTAGTATTTTGTCATTAAGTGCAACAAACAACTCTGCTAATTCTTGGATTGTTCTGCTAATCAACAGTTCAAGACCCCACAAAGAATAATGAGGCATTTGAAACGAAGTCCAGGAAAAGGATCTGAACTGAACTTTGCCTTATTAGAAATGAAGTGTATATGCTCCGGCTCCGGAGAAGTCTTGAAGTATAAAACAATTGAGAATAAGAAAAAGACAGAAGGAAAGAAAGGTACAGACAGATAAAGAAGGGAACAAAAATGTATGGTCCAGTACAAGTGATGACCGAGTCATAACAACCTATGAGTTAACGTTCACAACTGGAGATTTACATTCAGTCGTCTTCATGAAGAGTTCAATCCTTATCCACCAATGCTTTTTCGCAGTGTTGAGGTTCACCTTTCCTTGTAATTACAGTTATACAATCACCATGATTGTTCGACAGTTGTTAATTACAAAAGGGGACATGAAGCAGAATCTTTGGAAAGTCCAGATGTGGAATACGCATCTGCGGGACCGCTAGCTAGCCAACTCTTTCCAGCTGTAGATAAAAAATGAATAAAAGCTCAAACTTCCACGTGATACGTTGACATTAAGCGCCGAAAGCACAGCTGATACTCGTTATCCCTGGAAGCTACATGCACGTTACCTGTACCCAACCTTAATTAATTGTCTTGGAGAAGGTCCTTTCATGAGACAAATTCAAAGAAAGAATCATCCGGGACCTCATGGAACACATTAGATAAAGCAGCCGACTATAAAGTTGATAGGCCGACGTCTGCTTAACAACCCTCAGTTGTCAAGTCTTTTTCTCACTCTCTGTCCGTCATTATGTCGACTATGATCTCCCTGTTCAGGGGTGGTTAGTCTGCCAGATACAATTAACCAAGAAGCACAAGTTGAGAATTCTCTTACTTTGTATATTTTTGGCGTACATTATTATACTAATGAGAAAATCCAATGGAGTATTAAGAATCAATCAGAAATTGAGATTTATAGACCCAAAAAGATGAATAAAAAGAATCAATATCAACATCTTTGTTAAAACCTTTAATTATATTACTATATTCCCTCCGATTTATAATAAGTGTCGTTTTAAAAAAATGCACGCTTATTAAGAAAGCTAATGAAATTATAGATATACCCTTATTAATATTCCCATGAAGTTACCTTGAAATTGTTAGCATGTGAGAGAAATTGATATTAAATTGCCTTGAAACTGTGATCTATGTAATTAGGATTAGGGAGAAATTAAAGGTTAATTTTAGAAGTAAAATTATAAACATGCATACAAAGTCAAGAATAACACTTATTTTGAATAATTAAAATGTATCTAAAACGACATTTACTATGAATCGGAGGAAGTATAAAAGAGTAATTATGTGAGAATACGTTATTCTAGAGAATATGATACTCGTTAGTATCGAATTCAAAGGATTTGTGCACTGAGTCATCGAAACACTTTTTCTATTAATTAAGAGTAAGATTGCGTAATACACTTTTTAATATTGTATTACGTTCACATCAATATTTAAGCTTTCAAATAAGTCATATGTCCTACCTAAGAAAAATAGTTGAGAGATTAATTTAACCTCATGGACTGAATACAACATCAACTCGCTAAATGAAGATAGGATATGCCTGGTGGGATTGTTTTGGCCGACATAAAAATTCAACGGGTGACTCGCACGTGATCAAATCCCAGTTATCGTGTTGAATTCAAGCTCTTGCTTCGGCCCACCTGTAACTGTAGCTATTAAAATTGCTTGTGAAGCTCTACCAACCTGCCAGGCTATACCATTCATACACAGAAACTTCTTAATCACTAAAAACAAATGCCAATTGAATGGGATGTTAATTAACAGAACGAGATGAGACGAGACGTAACACATTATTATTATTCGAAAGAAGTTTTATTACGTCGGATGTTAATTAATAGAACGAGATGAGACAAGACGTAACACATTATTATTATTTGAAAGAAGTTTTATAACGTAATAGAATAGAATTAAATGAAAATAGATGGTTTTACGTTAAGTTTTGTTCTATTCTATACAGTAAAAATAAAAACATTTAATTTAAATAGCTTACTATTTAATATATTCTAAATAATTTTTCATAATACTAATTATTTTTTCTTGCTCTAATAACAACCGACACATTTTTAGATATTTATTGGTTTTTCAATAACACCAATTGTTTTTTTTAATACCAATTATTTTTATATAAATAAAAATATAAATAAATTATTTTTAAATATAAATAACACAAAATAGAATAAATCAAATTTAATATAATAAAATTTATTAAATAATTAATAATAATTGCTTATATAATTAATAATAAATTATATAAAAATAAAAATATATTATTTAAAGTAAAAAATATTAAAATTAGTTATCATAATTGTAACATGAACAAATCAGAAGTTTGACTTTTTAACTAAACATAATTTCTGTTTTAAAATCACAAGTTAAATCTTTTACAATTATTTTAATATAAAAAATATAATAGTCATTTATTACATTTCATACGATACATCTTCTAAATTATATTTTACTACATTTTATTACAAAATGTTTCATTTTTTAAATAACTTTTATTATATTGCTTCACATTTTATTATAAATTATTATATTCTATTTCACTGCATTATATTTCATTCTGTCAATTAATATCCAGATTCCAATATTCTCTAGAAAGATAATTTATTCCATTCCATTAGTCTTTGAAAAGATATTTTCTATAGTTTCAATTCTTCAATCCTTTACAAACCCGCCTGTAGATCGCCTAATTCTTGAGTTGTTGGTCTTCAAATTTGATTTTTGAGTGTTTACATTTCTAAGTTGAACTGAAAGCCAGTCCTTTGAAGCAGCTAGCTGTTGGGTGTTTTTGGTGTCAAGATTAAGTCTTTCCAGACTAGGGTTTAAGCTTTATTTTTCCTCTCTTGTTACATAAACAAAGAATTCAACATGAAGCTTTATTTCGTCTGGTTATAGTCCAGAAAGAATAAGCTTCCTGTAAATTTTTAAGCTTTCTTCACTTTTATTTGGTGGGTGGGGTTTTGTTGAAATGGAAACCAAGAACCCTGTTAGGTTCACTTTATTAAAGCAATCGTCTTTAGCGCCGGAGAGGAACAGGGACGATGTGGGTCTGGAGCATGATGAATCGGGGGAGGTTGATCCGGGTGTGCGTTTAATGTACTTAACCAATGAGGGGGATTTGGATGGAATTCGAGAGCTGTTGGATTCGGGTGTTGATGTCAATTTTAGGGATATTGATGACAGGACTGCGCTCCATATTGCGGCCTGCCAGGGGTTGACGGCCGTCGTCGCTTTATTGCTCGATAAAGGGGCTGAGATTGACCCCAAAGATCGGTGGGGTAGCACGGTAAGTTTTCACTACTATTTATTTTTACACTGTGATTGTGATTGTAATAGATATGGTATCAATTGTCTTCTTGATATTTTTGCGAGTTTTAACCATGCGTATGTGGTTATGTTGAGTGGTAATGTAATTGACTTCCTCTCAAATACAAGAAGTTGTGAAATGAGAAAGGGAATCTGTGTTGGGAATGGCAAGTATATCGTTTTGATTTCTTGGGAACAGAAGGGTGAAGCGAGACGTTGAGATGTAATTTTGGTGTCAGTTCTGTATATAGAAAGTTAACGTACAATCACTATAAGTCTGTTCATATAAAATGAACGTACAATCACTATATGTATAAAGACTTGCGCAGTTAATCCCATTAAGGCAATAGATTATTGGTTGGAGCAAGTGATAGGTTGTTCCAATCCTGTTCCTTTTAATCTGGTCCACACATTTGTGTGGATCTCATATAAATGTGTGGATAAGATTTAATAGAATAGGGTTGGAATTCGTTAACTGGAACAGAGAATTTGATCCCATAGATTATGCACAAGGATAATTATGAACAGTGGACACCTAACCACGGCGCTAATCTTATGCTTCATCCCATTGTTATGTTCACTCTTTCTATCTCCTCCGAGATAGGAATAGAATCTGTTGTGTAGCTAAGCATTCGATTTTTTTGCTCTATCCATTTCAGATATATGTCATTTTGAATGCAATCTAATACTTGTTTTAACAGCCTCTTTCTGATGCCATATATTATAAAAATCATGAGGTGATCAAACTTTTGGAGAAACATGGGGCAAAACGTCTGGTATGCTTCAATTTTGGTTGTTCTGATGCCATTCTTTTGTTTCTTTATCCTGTTTCACCTCATTTAATGTGATCTGATGATAATCTCTTAGACGGCACCCATGCATGTCAACCATGCTCAGGAAGTCCCAGAATATGAGATCAATCCAAGTGAACTTGATTTTACTGACAGTGTGGAAATTACTAAGGTAATTTATTCTTCTTTATCTTTGGATATACAGAAAAGTTTTTGTTTGTGTATTTAATTTGTTCTAATAGCTGCAGTGGAATTAATATTCAAATTGTAAAGAATCTTGCAGACCAGAAACTTCCCATTATTGTCTCTAAATTTTCTTTTGGTACTTCTTGATTTTTATTTTCTGTTAGGTCAAATTCTATGGCCATAAAACGGAAAGTTGATATTTGAGCATAAACAATAGTTCTACCCCTGGAAGATGTTTACTTTTTGTTTCCCAAATTTGTTCCAATACCCATTATTTGAGCAAAACAACTGGGAAAATTTTTTCCGAACTTGTTGGATAGTTAAAATGCTTTCCATGTCACAGGGAACCTTCTGTACAGCTATGTGGCGTGGAATTCAAGTAGCTGTGAAGAAGCTTAGGGAGGAAGTTCTGTCTGACGAAGATAAAGTGTACGCCTTTATCCATTCAAATGTTATTTTGTTTTGTTTCTTTTTTCTGCTTCAGCGTTTTTAAAAATGATTAGTTCCATACAGGAAGGCATTCAGGGATGAGCTTGCGTTGCTTCAGAAGATACGTCATCCAAATGTGGTCCAATTTCTGGGTGCAGTTACTCAAAGTAGCCCAATGATGATTGTAACAGAATACTTGCCAAAAGTAAATATTCAATTAGTACCCTTCAATTGTTGCTGTTTGCTGGATCATCGAGCTTTCCAATTATCACTGTTTGTTGATGATGTTTTATTTGCCATTAATTATGTTATATGTGCTTATATATATGTATATATATACATATATATGTATATATATACATATATGATGTTTTATTTGCCATTAATTATGTTATATGTGCTTATATATATATATATCTCACTTGCTATTCTAGATATTTCTTGGTTAATAATTGATGAATGATGATTTATTGAGGCTGATGTTGGTGGTTGTAATCCCCCAAGGATCTTCCATAAAGTGAAGTTGCTTTTGTGTAACCTGAGATAATGTGATTACTCAAATTTTTTCTTTTCTTCCCCCAAAAATATCTCTTTGTTGGTACTTGAATGAATTTAGCATTTTTCTTTCTGTTCCAACAAGAGATGATTTTCACCAGCCTGTTTCAATGTTCACAAAATTGTTATCATTCGTATTTTGTTAATTCCCATCTTTGCTCTTAGCACTTGTATTCTAATACTGAAAATTCGAAATTTGGATCAAGCATTCTATATAGGTACGTGAAAAATTAGATCTCTGCTCTCCTAGCTGCCATAACACATCTGGAATATGTAGAATTTTATGTTGCCATCTTTTAGATGATTGGTCCAAATTAAAAGCAGGGTAGAAATACTTCTTTAGATTTCTATTGAAGCTTATGTATTTGGAGTTCAAATTTGAATCCATATTTATTCTGTTGGAATTTCAGGGGGATCTATGTGCCTTTTTAAAAAGAAAAGGACCCTTGAAACCAGCTACAGCTGTCAGATGTGCACTTGATATTGCAAGGTCTGCCTCTATTTCCGTGTTAGCTAGAGAAAGAGAACTCTGTTTATTTGCATTTTGGACATTGTTTTAATGAGGAAGATGCCAGATGTAATAGTAGTGTGTCATTGTTTGAAGAATGGTTAGATCATAATTTGCAAGATATTTATCTGCATTAAATGTTATAAGAATTTGGTAGACAATTGATGAATCTGAGAACTCTGCAGGGGAATGAGTTATTTGCATGAGAATAAGCCAGCACCTATAATTCACCGTGATCTTGAGCCTTCGTGAGTTTTCTTTTTCTACTTTGCCCTTTTGACTGCAACATCTTATTTAGAGATGCTAAGACTATAATAAGCTTTTATTAAAATTCACTGGCTCTCTCAATTTTCTGAACTTGTCAGCATATTTTTATGTTGCTTATGAGCAAGATAACAGAAATATATTGCGGGATGATTCGGGGCACTTGAAAGTTGCAGACTTTGGAGTTAGCAAATTGTTGACTGTTAAAGAAGACAGACCTCTAAGCCATCATGAAGCTTCTTGTGAGCTTGCTTATCATCACTATTTCTTTTCAGATGGAGGTTGCAAAAGATAGTGTCTCTTACAGACCTTGCTTGCAACTTCTTTATTCTACATATGCAGTAGCCATCATGGATGAATCTCATGGGAATTCTTTTGCTTCTCATCAACAGATCGATATGTGGCTCCAGAAGTTTTTACAGAGGGAGATTATGATACCAAAGTAGATGTCTTTTCCTTTGCTTTAATTCTTCAGGAGGTAAAGATTTCTGAATTTCAATCCCAATTAGTATGAGTACATCTGAAATGTAACATATTTCATGTTGGTATATGTATCTTGGCATATTTGAGAATTTCTCAGGTTGATTTTGTTGGTATCTATACATGGAACTTCTAATGCAGTTGAAGAACGGATACATAAATAGCCTGATTATGCTTTCGGCTCTCCTAACTTGTTAAGTTGATTATGATATTTGACTGATATTATAACATACTATATATTAGATGATTGAAGGATGTCCACCATTTCATGGAAAGCAAGAGCATGAAGCTCCTAAAGCATATGCTTCAAAAGAGCGGCCGCCTTTCAGAGCTCCAGCAAAGCTATATGGTCATGGACTTAAAGAGTATGGCCCATCTTGCTCTAAAGTAGTTGTTTGTTCATTTTATGTTTACATTTTCTGGAAGTGGTTGAAGCTTGCTACTTTTATTTGTACATTTTCTAGAATAGGAGTATCCAATATTTGACAACTGTAGCCATAATTCTGTGCTGTACTGCTGTACATCAGCCTAGGCAACATCAGTGTTGTGACATATCTTGCCACCATGTTTTAGTGCCTATGTCATAACTTCCCTTTGTTTTTTCCCCTCTCCTCAACCATGGATGCATTAAATACCCAAAAACACTTGACTGTTTTTATTTCTTTAAGAAAATGCATTACAGCAGCTGATAGTGCTGGGCCAAGATAATCGGTAGTGCAATGAGTATACAAGTTATAAACCTTGCACCTTCTTGTTTGAACAACAAACCAAATTTTTATGCTTCATGGCCTGTGGGATCTTGATCTGAAAAATCCCTTCTCAGTTCCTACTTCCTCAATCCCTATCTGAATATATGTCATTGTTTGTCTATCCATTCGTCTCTGATAAAGCTCAATTGTTGTTAAGGTCATTGACATTTATTTTAGGCAAATAAAGATTACCTTTTGAATAAGCTCATTGATATTGGCTTCTGCCAACAGGTTGATTGAAGAGTGCTGGAATGAGAATCCAGCTAAGCGACCAACATTCAGGAAAATATTAACAAAACTGGAGACCATTTATCCCAAAATTGGTCATAAGAAGCATTGGAAGGTTAGATCTTTGTTTCTATCTTCTTTTGTGTACATGTCTCTGTTCGTGCAGTGCATGCTTCCAATTACCTGAGCAAATTGATACCTGTTTTCACATTTTGCTTTGATCAAATATTTTCTTCTTCGTGGAATCTAGTTGATGCATGTTGCTTGATGTAACAGACATCTGACTAGCTTGACGTTGTATATTTACAAAGGCCATTTCTAATGTTTCATTAATTCTAAGCTCTAGTCATGGCATCAAAAAGGGTTTGTCAAGCATTATATGATGATTTTTGTCCTTAGTGAGTAATAGGATGAGCATAAAACTTGCTGCTTCAAGAGGCTCAAAAGTATTCCTTATTACGACTAACTGATTGATTTTCTATCATTGTGACTATTTTAGGTTCGACCGTTGAAATGCTTTCAGAATCTGGAGGCCATGCTGAAGAAAGATCTTAGTCTAAGTCGCCGAAGTCGTTCTTCACGTTCTACAAACAGTATATGAACTGCCAAGGATTTGCTGTGCAGTCACTTTATACAAATTTCATTTCTCTGAACTGTTGGATAATGGATTCTTGTATTTGCTTGGAGACAGGAGCAGTTTTCGTCCATGTTTAGTTCCACTTGAGATATCAATTTGTGCCTCCTGTAAGTCTCTCTCTCTCTCATTGAATTTGTGGGGTTGAGACTGATTACTTAACCCAACAAAGATTTTCAATGTTGATGTACATGATGTTCGTACTAGCCATTATACTTCCTTTCATCAATTGTATTCTGGCTAGTCCTACAGTGTATGAAAGGTTGTAACTAGTGCAGTTAATAAGGATTGCCTTATGACAGGTGGTTGGTTTGCTTGCTATTATGGGGTCGGTTGCAATTTTCTGTTTATAATCATAGGCCTGCCTGCCTCATGTGCCTAATGCTAATCGTTAATAAAGTAGCTAATCCTTTGTAGATTTATAAAAATGTGAGAAAGTAGCTAGAGACAATCTAACCAACGCTCTTCTATTGGAATATTCCTTAGTAAAACAAAAATATAAGCTACGATGGTTGAGGGAAGGAGACAAAAACACTGTTTATTTTCCAAGAGATGTGTCATAGAATTGTCTGTAGAGAAATATGGAGCAATGATCTCCGCACAGAGAACGCAGAAGTGATGAATACTCGTACCAATGCCTACGGTATCAATTCAAGAGATTGAAAAGAGCTCTAAGGCTATTGAATCCATACAAAGCCCCTGAGCTTGATGGGTTTAATATCAACTTCTTTGTGAAAATATGGCCTGTGATCAAAGATACAGCCTTGGAGGCCATAATGGGATTTTTTATGAACAAAATATTACCCGTAGAGGTAAACAAAAACCTATATCTATCTAATCCCAGAAGGCAATGAGCAAAGAGGGCTAGGGGATTACAGGCTTATAATTTTTTGTAATGATTGGGAATTCCTTTTGAACACTACGAAAGCAATGGATTTTTTAGAAAACGTTACTGAATGGATGTTTCAATGTTTCTTAACTCCCAGCTGTCATATACTGATAAATGGGAAACTCATTAAAGCTGTCAAGAGCTCAAAAGAGATTAGGCAAGGAGATTCTACATCTCCTTGTATATTTTCTCTAGTGATGGAGGTCATCAATATACTCCTCAAAAAAACCATCAAGGATAGCAAATCACTCAAAATGTAAAAGATTGAAGATATCTAATCTTACATTTGCTGATGATTTGATCCTACTTTCTAAAGCGAATGGACAATTAGTCAGAACTCTAGTCAAAGTGTTAAGGATGTTCTATAAGATATCAAGACTCGAAGCAAGTGAATCTAAAAGTGTTTTCCATTCTTTGACAATTGTAGTTCCATTGTTGACCTAGGAATTCTATGTTTCAACTCTTGGATATAACCTAGGAATTCTACCACCTGCTGCATGTCTAACACTTTTACTAAGTCTCTTAATTGACTCCGCAAGCTACTCTCCACAAAGGTACTCATTACTGTTAATGAAACTTCCATAATCATTAAAATCAATCTCCATTGGTTGATGTCCACTTAGAATTGAAATATCGAATGTATTTTGTATAACTTCATCTTCATTGTCACTTTCATCTTCATTAACACCTTTAGCTTTATTATCACCTTCTACTTCATTGTTACCTTCAGTTTCATTATAAGTGCACACATTCCTATCATTACTATTCTCTTCTTCATTGATATTTACATTAATTTCATCAGGCATAACATCCTCATCAAATCCTAAATCCTCATTATTGCATATTATTGCCAAAACATCTAAAGCTGCAATCGAATCATCAAGTTTGTATATGAGATACACCCCAATTGTTGCATATATTTTTAAAAAGTTAGTTAACCTAATGCAACTTTCATTTGATTTAGTGAGCCCTAAAGACTCATTGAATCTAAAACTCAAAACTCAATAATATTCCTTGTCTACCTGTAAGTATCTAAGTTCCTTACCCATCTGACAAAATCAAATTCCTCTTTATCAAAATAACTTAACAACAAACTACCCTCATAACTCAACTCGGGATCTTCTTAAAGTATCCATATTAATATATTTTCAAGGTTTCATATTGAGTCCGTATATCCCAATGAATGTCAAGTAAATAACCCTACAAATGACATATAAATAACAAGTTGTAAACCAATATGTGCAAACATATGTACAAGCTACCTTGAATAATGTTAATTGAGCAGAAAATAATATCCATTTCAAATGTAAACATATAAGCAAGCTATTTCTTATAATTAACTTCAAGGTTTTGTATTGATTCAATAAAGAATTTTGCAAGTAAAGCCATGAGTTTTACTTATAAGCTATGGTTTATGTGATTAAATTGTTAAGTTCTTGATAGACTAAATAGAAGTTATTCTGAACTTCAGGAATTCTAATTGTGGCACTATTAATGGTTTAAATTTTGAATACAATTGGCTCATCTCTATTGGGTCTTACTAATTTTAGATATGGAGTAGAGAACTCATAGAATTTAGATCAAGTTCAAAAAGAACATTTATGAAATTGATTGGAAATAGGACCTCATCAATTATATAATGTGCGAAGTTTTTATAATCTAATTGAAGTTACAATCATAATATTAGGGACGGAGTCGCACA
>JANKOD010000002.1:30451557-30468087 GCA_026284645.1 Erythroxylum acuminatum
TTTCAGAAACAAAAAATCACAACAGAGTAAACCAAATACGTTTTACTTACCTGTTTTTCTTTTTACAAAAACGGCAATAAAAAACGGAAGAAAAAAACGGAAACAAACAGCCCTTAAACTATCCACGGTCCGATTTTCCACAAACCACTCTAATGGACATACGCTTTAATAATCATCCAACGAATGAGTGATTGTTTGGCCCATTATGCTTCTGTTATATCAGTGGCTATTTGAGAAACATCAACAGAATGATAACAATTACATGGGTGATTGTTTGGGCCATTCAAATATTTGATAAATACCAACAGAGAGATAATTACTTTTGAACTCAAGACTCCACCATCATAATCTAAAACATACAACCAAATGAGAATATGGTTTTATTGCCACCTATTACACAAGCCTACTACCAGAAAAACATAGAAAATCCATATTCCCCACCTGCTTCATAACAAATACCACAGGAAAATGGGAACAATTCTGTATCATATCCTGTACAAGCTACCCAGCTACACCTCAAAAGATGGGAATTCCACAGCAGAGCATCAAAATAAGCTCCCAGAAGAAGGGTAATAAAATGAACTTAGAAAATCGAGTAGACCCCACAGATTTCTACCTTACTAGAAGATAGTAACTTGGAATTTAACAGCAAACAAGCGAATAATTAAAGCAAAACGGAAATCGAGACCCCCAAACTATGACAATAGATTGTTTGAGGAGGCCCTGCTTCATTTACTCCATTTGTCAATTACTATGTTGAAGCACAGAATAAAACAGATACCTGAATATTGCTGATGCAATCACACCTCCTATATTCACTTGATGTCAAGACAGTACTGTCTCCGAATTCATGTGACCACTACCACCCCTACCAACTAATGAACGTTGAGAAAGATCATATAGTAGCTTTTTCTGGTAATCATTGGTGTGAGGAACACTTGCACGCAAGAGCTCCATGGGTAATTCCCTCTTTATAGCTTCTGCTGGATCTGGTAGAGAAGACTGCATGATACTGTCATATTTGTTTATGCAGTACTTTATCAGCAGCCCAAAGAACTCATCAAATGAAGCCTTCCATAGTGCCCGATTTGTTGCATTATAGTTGGTAGCATCATGAAGATCATTTAACAGTTCAGCTGCCCTCTCAATAACAGAAACTAAAACTACAGAAGCACCATTTCCTGAAGAGCTTCCAAGAGGACGAAGTGGGGGCTGCTCTGAAGAGCAAACTACTGCTGCAAGACAAGCACTTAGTGAACCAAGGTCCATCTGGCAGATGCAAACTGTTACAACCCTTGCAAGATTATTTACTGTCTTTACTGCTTCAATATCAGATGGGAGACCACCAAACAAATACCGCAAATGACGAAAAATGGCCATGCAGACAATTCGCATAAGGTCACTGTCAGGAAAAAGAAGCTGAAGGTATCTGGTAAGTAGTTTCCGGCCCTTCGGAAGAGATACTATTCTCAAGAAAACAAGATCATCTTTGGGAGTAAGTCCTCCTGCATGGCCATTCTTCCCAAGTGGATCAACCAACTGAAGAGATGCAGCCAAATCCTCTAATAAAGCCTGCCTTCTGCATCTCACGTGGGCTCCCCCATCAGGAAGCTGATTAAATTCTATAAAACGGTCAATATCATCTACATCAAGCAGAAGGCAAAGGCCATCTTCAATTGCAACTCTAGCCGCAAGCATTGGCTCCTGTTCTAGGGGCTTTTCAGATACCTTTTGTTCAGTAATACCACCAGTAGATGAATTTGGTGGGTCAACTTCAAGAAGAGGGCGAGGCCGACGGATTGAGGAGAATGGAACTCTTCCAAGAGCATCAACCTGGAGAAACGCGTGTGGTTCAGTATTAGCACGTGCTTGGGGAGGAAGATCCCTCAAGTGAGTTGGGCAGAAATGATGTTTGAGCTTTGCCCCAGCTGACTTTTTAGCCAGACAAGCCTGGTGATAATAATCATCCACATATGGCTCATTGCTGTGTGTTGCAGCAAGTTGCATTCTGAGGATACTTTCAATCTCTTCAGCTGTCATATATTTGGATCTGAACTGTGGCCAACCACTATCAATCTTGTGGCTGTAGGTATCAAAACCCTGTGGAGAATAACGGAAATTTTGCCTGCCTCTCTGGACTGGCCTCAGTCTTTGTTCTCTTGGATCTGGCAGACCAAGCATGGCTTCAAACTTGCTTATCATGTGAGGTGATGGAGAAAGATGAGGACTAAATAGCTGAGGCTGCATTCCTGATAGATGACCTAGTGATGGCTGAATTGGATGATGCAATCTGTGATGTGGTGGCTGCAATTGTTGGATCATAGGTGGAGGCACTAATCCATTCTGATGAGGTAATTGTTGTTGCAAAATGCTGTTCAAGCGGTTAGGATGATCACCAGTACAAAAATTGGTATTACTGACCCATTGGTTGGGTGGTCGCCCATTAGTAGATAGACCAGAAGGAAACTGTGACAAGTTCCCACCATACTGTGGTGACCTAGGGTGTGAGCCAGTCAATTGAATCTGAGAATTGGAGAAAGCAGGGGCCTTCGGAGAAGATAACATCATTTGGGGACCACCAGAAAGATAAAGAACATTCTGGTGATTATCATTTGGTGAAGCTTGTGGAGATCGTCCACCTGGGGGAGGATATGAAGTGTGGGATGATTTGGGGACAAGAATTGGTTCGCTGGAAAAGTGTAGGTGCTGTGGAGGTGGCTGTTGCTGCTCAGGATAAGAGGATGTTCTGTACAAAGATTTTGATTCAGTAAGATGGGAAGACGGCCATCTTTTGCCATCCTGAATTCCTTCAGCATCTAGTAGCTGGTGACCAAACCACTTAGGATAATCCTCCTCATGTGCCCATTCAGCAGGACATGAATCTGAAAGAAAATGTAAATTAGATTTCTCTGTTTTTTCTTGATGGGATGAATCCAAACAGAAAGCGCATGAAAAATTGTATTTTTTAACAACAATAGATACAAAATAACACAAACACACAGGAAAAAGGACAGGGTAACAAGAGCATTTTAGCTTCATTTCCATAGAATCCAGAACGCCAACTTACAGCCGATCCATCTCTCTTCCCCACCCCCTTCTCCCTCTCATTCCACTTGCACCCGCCCCTTTGCCCCCAAACAAACCCCTAGTGCTCCCTTCCCCCTCCCTCAACCTTTGTCTGATTGTTTCACCATAAAAGCCTACATCCAGAGGAAATCTTCAACAATTTTGTTTCAACCAGTGGTTCAAAACTTGAATAAAACATTGCGATATCAAGATGGAACGATATTGCAATGAAATTAAACTCTAACCAGCCAATGACCTCAAGTGGTTTCTGATTGCAAGTATTAGCATAATTAAATATATTTGCTATGTGCCCTTTCAATAACAACTACGAATAATTACATGATTTACTTGTGGTTAGCACAACATATACAATTTAGCTTGCCATTGTTCATATGTTGAGCAAATATAAATCGTCTAGTTGTTCAAAAGATCAAATTAGCCAAATTAGCCCCAGTGTAATCAAGGATAGAACTACTAGAAAATAATATCAAAATTTCCAATCAGCTTTTGGTATTAAAAAATATTGCTTCTGCAATTCCAGAAAACAAAATACAGGGCCTATAGGCATCCAACATGTGATGACCCAATTTTACACAAAAAAAAATAACTATCGCAGTGCTCACTTCTAGTGACTATCATAATAGAACAGAATCGAGTAATAAAATAAGACTCCAGAAAGATAGAATCGAGTTCAACATTTTGTTACAAACTAAAGGACAACCCAACAACATGACTAAAAGGTGACATTTTGTCAGAAATTCAAAGTTCAAAGGAAATGATGTAATCACAATACTCACTTTCTCTAGAACCCCTATCACCAATTACTCCTGTACCTTTTGGTCCACTAACAGCCTTGTTCAACTGCAAGAAGTATAAATAGTTAGGATACCTCATAGTTTAACATTTTAACAAAATTATCATCATAAACAAAAGCTATGATTAGAAACAAAGATATGAAATACCCAAATATAGTAACTGGCGCCATAATATTATAGTTTTAAAAAGCAACCCATCCTAATGCTTGCAAATAACGCTCAACAGAAATGGCTAATTAAGTAAGGATATCTTCTGGTATTATTTTCCCGAGCAACAAGACATCCTAAATTAGGAATGTATCAAGAGAGATGCCAAGGCATTCCAAAATCCAAAATTAGGATATATTCTAACAAATGTATGATATTCTGCTTCTGGATATTCATTTGTCAATCACTATGGAATTATGAAGAATTTCCATGTTCTGTCTTCTGATTAGGATTCATTCTTCAAGGCTATGGATTAATCAAATTCTTTGTTAATAAAATTAGAATGCTTACTATCATACAAATATTAAGATAATTATCCCATCAAAATTCTGTTCAACATGAATTTCTAGATGAGCAATTTGGCTATTGACCCAAAAAGTAGATCATTACCGAGCATTACAACAAATCTAATTGGGAAAGCACAGATGATTCACTTCTATCCCATTAACTAACATTTATGAGTACATTTACTTTAGACAAAGTGGTGTGCAAGATGTCCGTGACATCATAATATAGAAGAGGAAATTTTTTTTAATTCGGTGAGTAGATGGATGTCTCTCTCTAAAATATTCTGATAAGTATGATTAACTTCAACATATCTTGAATAACCTCTAGCATTCCAGAGTGCTTCCAGGTTTAAGACAAGCCATATAATGATTTTGAACCATGCATAACAACCACTATGCAGGGTTTAAGCAGATAAGTAACATCATTTACAAATCTTCCACATCTCTAGAATGCTGAGCAATCCCCACTGAAAGCTATGAAAATACAGCAGGATGTAAAAAATTTAGAAAGAGAACATCAACATTTTCCAGCTTGCAAATAAAAGCGACTTATTTTCCAAATTCTGGTTTCAGCAGGCACCACATAACTGGAAGTAAATACATTTACAATTTTTTTCCCACTAAATATGAGTATTATATACGTTATTATTATACAGCCTTTTATATCAATTAATATTAGTTGCCTGCAAGAAGCTAAACTAAGAAAACATCTTTACCTTGCTCACTTATGCTATTTTTCAAGCTTATACATGCTTATTCACTTGCTTAAATCATTCTTTTGACAGTACTTCTGCTAAAGGTATCATCAGATAGTTAGCGCCAAATAAATCAATTATTAGTACATTCTAAATAAACGTTTGCTACATTTTGTACTAAAAAGTTGCCTGATAAGATAGCAAGCAATATATGTTAGCCATGGAGGGTCTGATTCAATGGTTGGACCGAAACCATTACTGGTTTATAATAGGAAGAAGAAGCAGAACGCTGAGGTCGAGAGAGAATGAATGATGAGTTGGAGAGTAAGGCATGCATGCTTAACCGTTAGGGAGAATAAGAGAATGATTGTGTAGGGTGTACGGGTACTCTAGGTGAAGAATGTAAGTTAGTTAGAAATGGTGAAGAAATCATCTTTTATTTTTGACATCAGTACATTGTACGGCCTTTGGCTGGGGAGTTATAGCTCTACGGAGTCTTATCAATAAACATTGTCTATTTTCTGGAATTCCCTATCCTTACTCTATCAAATTGGTGCGGTGAGCGTGGAACCTTATGACCAACACCAGAATGGAGAATAGGTTGGAAGTGGTAGAGAGGAGTCTGGTAATGATGGAGCAAAGATTAACAGGGCTTGATGGAGAAATAAGTGAGATTAAATTGATGCTAGTTGCTGCGTTGAAAAGGCAACGGAAGAAGCATTAGGTGGGCAGCTGTCGATGACAGAGGGAGGCTCGGCAAATACCCCTGTTCCTTGGAGGTCATCGGCACGGGTAGTGACTCTTGATGATGTGCAAGTAGCAGCCAAACGTATCGAGCTGCCGAACTTCACTGGTGTAGATCCCATGAACTGGGTCCGACGAGCAAAGCAGTATTTCTAGGTGCAAGAGACCCCTGAAGAAAAGAAGGTCACGCTGGCTTTAGTGTGCATGGAGGGCCATGCTCTCCACTGGATAAGTTGGCTACAAGATCAGAAGCCCCTAATGACCTGGGAAGATGTAAAGAAAGAAGTGCTCACTAGGTTCGGAGGTGCACTGGCAACTAACCCTTTTGAAGCTTTAGCGGCTATTCGTCAAAATGGGGTAGTGGATGAATTTATCCAGGACTTCGTTGCCAAGGCAGTGCAAGTCAGGGGATGTTCGGAAGAATTCTTCATCGGACAGTTTCTGAATGGACTAAAGGAGGAGATTAGGGCACGGATTCATTCTCATGAGGCTGTGGATCTCTATCGAACAATGAACTTAGCCAGAGAAATTGAACATGAACAAGAGGTTTTAAGCAGGAAGAAGTTTGCGCAGCCAAATTCTCATAGAGAGGGCTTTCGATTAGGTGTTAAAGCGGGGTCAGTAATTGGGGTCAAAGGGCCTCAGACTACTTTTCAGGTTATTGATAGAAGGAAGAGTGGGTTTGGAGCTGGGGTGCCTCACCCAAGTGCTGGACCGGTCCAATCTTGGAGTCACATGAAGGGAACCACCGGACCTGCTCAGTTTGGAGGGAGCAGCACTGGATCAAGTGCTCATGCGGGTTCAGCCTTGTCCAGAGGGGTCCGAAAATACACCCAAAAGGAGTTTCAAGATCTTAGGGCAAGAGGGCTTTGCTATGGTTGTCTTCAACCCTATCATCCTCTTCACCAGTGCCAAGGAGCATCACTACATACGGTGATCTTGGCCGACGACGATTCGTCGGAGGACAAGGGAGAGGGAGCGTCACCGGAAATGGAGCCGCAAGAAGTACCTGAGAAGGAACTCCCGAGTGACCAACAGTTTACAAATTTGGAACTCCCTTATTTTGCTCTCAGTGGGTGCGGAAGTCACCAAACCATGAAGTTAAGAGGAATAGTTTGTGGGGTAGCCGTTATTATTATGGTAGACAATGGGGCGAGCCACTACTTCGTTACCAAGGAGGCAGCGGAGAAGATGGGACTCCATGTCGAACCAACATTGCGGACTGGAGTGCGACTGGGAGATGGGTGACAAAAAGAGACCCAGGGTGTACCGAAATGTTTCAGTAGAGATTGGGGGTGCTAAGTTTAAGGTCGACTGTTTTGTGTTTCCTTTAGGTGGTGTCGACCTCATTTTGGGAATCTTGTGGCTACAACAGTTGGGAGATGTTAAGGCAAATTGGAGTCGAATGTCTATGGAGTTTCAGTTTAGTGTGAGAACAATTAAAGTTGATGGAGACCCTTCTCTTGTTAATACCCCAGCATCAGTTCAGTTTTTGCATAAATCAAGTCCGACTAGTTGCAGCATGGTGCTTTGGCAAGCTTCATTGACAGAGTTGAACTCGGTTGAGGGGGAACGTTCAGAAAAACAAGAGATAGACCTTCAACAGTTACTACAGAAGTTTACAATTCTGGCTACAATAGTTGGGAGATGTTAAGGCAAATTGGAGTCGAATGTCTATGGAGTTTCAGTTTAGTGGGAGAACAATTAAAGTTGATGGAGACCCTTCTCTTGTTAATACCCTAGCATCACTTCGGTTTTTGCAGAAATCAAGTCCGACTAGTTGCAGCATGGTGCTTTGGCAAGCTTCATTGAAAGAGTTGAACTCGGTTGAGGGGGAACGTTCAGAAAAACAAGATATAGACCTTCAACAGTTACTACAAAAGTTTGCAATTCTGTTTAACGAGCCTTCGGGGCTACCTCCAAGTCGCGCCATTGACCATAGTATACCCTTACAGCAAGGGGTTACTGCTGTGAGTGTAAAGCCTTATCGCGACGGCCCCACACAGAAAGATGAAATAGAACAGAAAGTGTCCGAGATGCTGGCAACTGGGATAATTCAGCCAAGTTTTGGGCCATTTTCCAGTCCCGTTCTTTTAGTGAGGAAGAAAGACGGAGGGTGGCAATTCTGTGTTGACTATCGGGAGCTGAACAAAGTAACTATGTCGGATAGGTATCCGATTCCGGTGATACAGGAGCTACTGGATGAATTACATGGCGCTAGGTTCTATTCTAAGGTCGACCTACGATCTGGATACCACCAGATCAGAGTTCGGGCTGAAGATATTCCTAAGACGACCTTTAGGACTCATTCCGGTCATTATGAGTTCAAAGTGATGCCTTTTGGGTTAAAAAACACCCCAGCTATGTTTCAAGCGACAATGAACGAGCTTTTCCGACCATATTTACGACGGTATGTACTAGCGTTCTTTGACGACATCCTTATTTATAGCAAGGATTGGGATGAACAAGCCCGCGCGGGGTAGCTTGGGTGGCAAACTAGCAGGGTCAGTTGGTCCAAGGTCCTAGGTTCGACTCCTGGTAACGGGAGGAAAGGACCGCTCTGCTAGGGGGCTGCTCAAGATCAAACCGTGATTCAATCCTCCAGCGGTGGTCGAGTCTGCGACTGGGGGCCCTTAGGGTTGGATCAACCTTTTGGTCCAAGGATAAGCCCACAATGAGAAGCACACCCAACCTCTAATGCATGCCTAAAGAAACAAAGAAATGCCTCATAACCATAAATAGATAAACACGAGATTAGGGACGTGGGTTTCCTTCATTTTCGCAGCTAAAGATAAGCAAGCCATCGAAAGTGGCTGAAATGGCCACCCATTGACTTGCAATTGTCCTGTAATGTTAGAATTTTACCAAACAACAACAATAATGACACTAACAAAAGAAGACAACATTTTCTAATTAAAGCAAAGACATTCACCTTCCTGTAAAATTTGACATTCTTCACGAAAAAGATGACATCTTCAACGTTATATACTTTACTGGGAAAGAATGAGAAGAGAGGAAGCAATCAAAATAATTGACAGAAAGCATAGTCGTTACTGGCCTAAAAAGATAATAACCATGCACCTGCAACACACCAATTATCACAAACTCAATCCACGAACTAAAAGATTCAATTTTTTTTTACATAACTACTTAAATGGGAAAGTATATTTATAGCTTGAGGATCCAATTAATGGAATCCTTATGTGCATTTATGTCGATGGAGCGATTTTGACAAAGATGGAGATAATCAGACTGAGTCATGAAGTGGGGTTTAGAGTCAATAAGCTTGGTTATATAGGTTTCGTTAGTTGGCAACAAAAAACCATTCGAGAACGAGGATTAGGGTTGATTATAGACCCTAAGAATCATTGGCACTGAATTGCAGAGGCTAAAAAATGGTGGGTTTATTGAATTTTTAATATGAGCAGAGTGTAGAGTTCACTAACAAGAATTAGGTTTGGATCAACCATTGTCCAAATAACTAGAACTAGTCAATATAGAATACTCTTATTTAACATTAGTCAAAATAGAGTTTTATGCATTACTATGAACCTACTATTATTTAAAAATAAGAATGTCACATCAATAAAAGGTAAATCTCACTAATATTCATAACTTAAGAAAAAACACTCATGTAAGTGACAAAGGTAACTTCTGTAAGATTTTTCGTCCTTATAAGGTCTATTTTGAAAGTTTTGTAAACATGAACGTCTCAAAATGTTAAGGTTCAACTTAGATTTCAGTGTAAACGTTAGGATCTAAATTACACTTTTGGTCAGAAACAGTATTCTACTTAGGTTTATTGTGTGGAATTCAAATTTAAATCATAAGACATAATTATTTTGGACAATCTTTGTTGGCTTATGATTACAATTTTTTAAGTAAAAATTAAAATATTTTCCAATTATCTAAGTCTAATCTATACAGATTAGACTTGATTTGAATGGATGGAGTTGCAAACTTAGACAATCCCAATCGAATTAGAGATTGGACCCCTAACTTCAAATTTGATTTGAGTTGCTTGCAATCCAATTCAATTTGCTTTCAAATTCTGGTTTGATAGGCCCATCATAGCTCAAATTCTTCGCCTAAATGGGTAATGAAATGAAGTTACACCTAGTCGTTTCGACCATTGACCTCCGCTCTTGGGTTCTGAGCTGAGTGGATATCAGTTGCCGTCTATAGTAGTAAAGGCCTTTAGTATAGGCAAACTGGGAAAGTGCACAACTGAAGGGCAAGAAAGCTTTGCAGGTTTTCATGGCCGTCATTTTCATGGAAACTGACGATTCAGGGCCCCTATCCCACATGATCCTGACATGTCATACGTCACCTTCATTTCAACCTGCCTATACTTTATCCATCAATTTCATTTTAATGATGTTGTGACCAGAAGACATTGACCACAGGACAGTTATATTTTATATAATACTATATTTACTTTTAATACATACGTATAAAAAATAGTATAATAATTTTTGAAATGTGTAAATATAATATTTTTATTTTATTTTATTTAACACATTTTTATTTTTATTTGTATTATTTATTAATTATTTTATATTGGAAAATTTTAATTTTTTAATTTAGTCCTAATGTTTTTAAAAATTTATAATTCTAATCAATATTTGATCAGTATTCTAATTACCGGCTAGTACCAACCGAAAGCCAAAAAATTTAGTCCTAAATTTTATTTGATTGAATTTTTAATTCAATTTTTATAATTTATAAATTTATAAAATTAATTAATAATAAAGAATATGACTAAGGTAACTCTATTATAAAATTAAAAACTTTATAAATTAATATTTAAATATCAAGTATCTGAATTCTAAACAATAAAAATTGATTTTAATAATTAAAATATATAGTATATCAAATAAACATTAATTAATAAATTAATAAATATAACATTATTAATAAATACTATATACTAAATTCGAATAAAATTGTTTTTTCTTTGTTAATTTATGTCTTTGGCATAAAATCATGCATATCCAGATTCTCATGAAATCAGACGATGACAATTCTAACAGTCGAACGCTTCACACTTGAGGTCATGTAAATGAATTGCTTAATGACATGAGCATTGAGCATCTCATAAACTCCTAAAAAGAGAAGGGGTGAAAAAAAAGGGGGAAACACAGAGAGGAGCAGTGACTACTGTGCGTCGTGGGTCCAATTATGATATAGAAAACTACCAGAAAGAGGAAGAACTTAAGACTGACAACAACTTGGAAACGAAGTGAATCATCAAATGAGAAACTGCAGAAAATAA
The DNA here is from genome assembly GCA_026284645.1 of Erythroxylum acuminatum. NCBI lineage: Eukaryota > Viridiplantae > Streptophyta > Magnoliopsida > Malpighiales > Erythroxylaceae > Erythroxylum > Erythroxylum acuminatum. Next base: position 30,462,647 of record JANKOD010000002.1, read on the forward strand.
TTGCACCTTCGCAGTTATTATTATTGTTGAAGTTGGACATGTTCATGACTTGTCTCCTTCGCTGCAACAACTCAGCAGGCCTGGACTATATATCTAGTTCATCTCCAAAAAAACATTCTCTCATTATTAGATAATTGTGAATGATTTAGTGGAAAATGGATCCATAGTTTACTTGGTATTGCAAGAGGTACTGGTCCCAGTTTGTTAACTCTACAGTTTCTAAGCCAGCAATACATATTCAACAGAAACTGAGGCTCTTTTATGCAAACAATTGAATGCTAATGTGACATAAGATTTATTTGTTGGGCCAGACAGGTAAGCAGGAAGCTAACTGTGTCATAGAAGTTGGTTTCGTGTTAGTTGTTGCACGACCACCATTGTACCATCAATGTATACATTTTTCTCTATAATGAAGGAATACGCAAACTCTAGTTTTTTTGCAGATAGCAGAAGAATTCATGTGTTAATTTGAATCGAATTCAGCACTAAAGTCAACCGTTGGTACATCAATATCACTACTGGAAACAAACTTGCTTGGATATTCATAAAGTGTTTTCACTTCAAAACGGGAAAGAGGAGCAACGCATGATAGCATGTGTAAGTGGCTCCTAAGTTCATGGGATTCATCTCCATTCATGAAAAGATAAGACCTATATTAGAGTTTCTTATCTGACCAGACTAAACTGGTCCAATGTGATTTGCTCTATTTAGAAAGTCACTTATGTGCAAGACGTCAAGATGCCCTGTACATAAAGGCCGTATGAGTCAAGGAAATTAAATATAACACAAAACATTAGCAGGAGAGAGCTTAACTGAACATGAAGTCTTCTCCATTGGAATGTAAAAACAAAGAAAGATGGTAAAAGGGAAATTATGTCCATAAATGAACTAGTCGAGAGCTTGCTAGTCCATCTTAAGCACAAAGTTTGAGAAAATTGTGCAGCTTGTTCATATACTTCTTATGCCTTTGCTTATATTAATTATCCATTCTTGAATTGGCACATCCAAAACTTAATTAGGTACTTAATTTTAATGACATTTATTTATTTTTGTTTGAATAAGTGGTTTAAGATTTTGTTGATTTTTGAACAATATATTATAACTTTTTATTGTCTTTAATAAAGGGAATTTGAAATTAAGTATTCAGGATTCTTTTTTACAAAATTTTAATTAATGTACATATTTTTAAAGGGTCAGAGACAATTGAATATCTAAATAACCATAACAACTCAGTAAAAATTTCGTTAAAAAATAGATTATGAACAAATGAATATTATCAAACTTATTTAAGTAAATGCAAGAAATTAAACAATTATTTATAATAACACTAGTGAATTTTTTTACAAGTTCAATAAAAATTCAACTCATAATAATAAAGTATTATTTTTTCATTAAATTTTAACTCAATTAGATTTTTTTAATTATCTGTATATTAGATATATTTTAAATTTAAAATTTAATTTTTAAATACTAATTAATAAAAATATAATAAGCCCTCATTAAAAGAAGACGATAAATATCATTCGGAGGTAAGTTCCTCTCTTTTTATTATCATGTTTTCTATTGTTTCTTTTCTTATATAATATTAAAACGTCAGAAATAATAAATTATATCTTTATTTAATAATTATTTTTAACATGGTTGATAATAATAATTTTTAATGATAAAAATAATGTAAAAAAGAATTAAGTTTCTATTATAATTTTTGGTAAATATTTTAAATTTTATATAACATTGAAGTTAAATTCTAAACGGTTTAGTATAAGGAAAGAGTTAATTGAGAGTGTTATAATTAGTCTATTATTAATGTATAATCAACTTAAAGCTTATTAGAACATTGAAAACAAATAGTGATTATGTATTTTTATATGTAAATTTTCTTTTACACTTGTTGTAAAGAAGTTTGATCATAGTTTTTATATGGATTTGCATGAGATTACTATTTACAAATAAATATTGGCAAAAGTTAGTGAAAATTTCAAAGGACGTAGTTTCGCAAAAATTTTGGTTAAGATGTAGTTACTTTATATTGTATATGTGGTTGCTTGATATAAAGTAACTGTATTAACAATTATAATTTTTCTAGCACAAATTAAAACAGAAAAATTAAATGCAAAATAAACAAGTTAACACTCGAGATTTGGTAACGTAGTTCGGCATATCTTGTCTACATCTGCGGGGTCCTCATCTAGCTTAATCACTTTTAGCAAAGAACAACAATAGTTTTACTCAAAGCATTACAAAGCCGACACACCCTACTCTTGACGCTATCCCTCGTCCTCACAATCCGTGAAAGTAAATCATACTCAATAACATGACTAGCTTGTACTAATCTCAATATAAGATTTTTTCAACAATGTTCGATAATAAAAAGAAGAAAATAAAACAATTGTGATTGAAATAATAAAGGACTTAAACAAAGACACTTGAGATAAGAAAAAAAAACAACTCTCCTAAAATTCCAGCTTCTTCAACAAAAGATGGAAGTTGTTCACCAAAGAATCTGCTATGAGCCTTCGATAATGTTCATGAGATATTCTACGCACAGTAGCAATAAAACACCTCAAATAAATGAACATTTCATCACCGAAATGTTACCAAAAATACAGCTACAACACAATGCCAATATGGAACATTTTTCATACAAAAAACAATATCTAAACAGCCTAAAAACATCATGCAACAATTAGGAAAATGCAACTGCCCAAGATGATGGATAGATCGTGTAATATTTTCCCACTCATTAAGAAAATACAACTGCTTCAAGAAATCATTAATCGAAAATTGAATGTTTCACCACTGAAACATCCAAACAAAAGTAGCTGCACACACGTACGATTTCTACACCCTTTTCCCTTACAACAACAATAGTTCATTTGTCCAAAAATTCACACACAAGCAGAAAAACGCAGTTCACATAGATAACTCTATTCAACATAAAATCTCCCACCAAAGATAACTTAAATTACCAAAATTACATCAGCCAAAGATAACCCAAGATCCCCCAAACTTATAGCTGCTAACTCACAATGTCCTTATCATTTTTCACCAAAAAACAACAACAATACATCTCCAAAAATTCACGTAAATAGGTAGAGAACAAAAAATCAAGTAGGGTCCTAAATAACTTGCCTTGGATAGATAATGTGACCAAAAAATCACTTGCCTTGGATAGATAAAAACTAACTAAATAGGCCATCAAGTAGAGTCCAAAAGTCACAAAAATCTGCACCTTATCTTAGTCAAGATATAGTGATTTGATTTCAATCAAATCATATTATGACTGCCTATTTAGTTTGAATTTAGTTTGATTTCTCCTTATTAGAACGCAGTCTTCGTTATAATCCAATAATCAATATCATAGCCAGGTGAACGAAGCAGCCTAAGTCATACAGGTTTAATGTAGTTCATAATCTCCAGGAGCAAATTAATAAGTCAATGAGGATGGACTTCTATATTGTTAAGTAGATAACAAACTTAAAAGTGTCTAAGTTTTTATATATATTTTTAATTTAGTGTCAAACTTTTCAAAATTTTTAATTTAGTACTAAACTTTAAAAATTCCTACAAATGGAGTCAAAATATTATATGGGTAATAGATAGATGTCTATGTAGCATTTGATAGACATTTCGTATCAATAAAAATAAATTTTAAACCTGATTTATACAAGTTTTAAAAGGTTAATCACTAAATTGAAAACTGTAAAAAGTTTGACACTAAACTAAAAAATAAAAAGTTAATTACTGTTTAATTTTTTGTGTTAGATATAAGTAATCTCATTTTTAAGGAAGAGAATATTTGAATTTGTAAATAAGTTTTTTTTAAGGAAAATTTTAAATAAGTTAACTTACATCTCAAAGTGATATAAACATTTAATAGATGATTAGATATTACTCAATTATGAATTAAATTGTCAAGAATTAGAAACCATTTAACATAATATAACAAAAAAAAATAAAATGCATTCATAATTTTTTCCTTTTTCTGAGATGATAAATAGTTTGATGTTTAATTCAAATGAATCATATACTACAACATAAAAAATTTAATCAAATATCAATCTTTTAATAAGAAAAGTCTGTTTCACAAAAATTTTGGTTAAAGTATTGAATAAATTATTCTAATGTTAAATTTTCTTTATTATAAGTATAGATAAAGGTATCTTTACACTAACATAAAATTTCTCTAGTATTTCTCTTTTTTGGAAGAGAATTCTTAATTTTTTTATTTCATAAATTACCTAAGGCTATGTTTAGTTTGACGTAAGGTTTTTAATATAATGTAAATGAATGTAATATTAGAAAATTGTTGTTTTAGAGGGATGAAAGGTTCATAATGTAATATAATATAAAACATAGGATTGAGGGTATAATTGGTATTATAAAAATTTATTGAGGAGATATTAGGTAGTACATATTTATTATTTTATATTTCATCATAAACCTCCTAAATCGGAGATAACTCATTTTTACTGTTTAGGATAGAATATGGTGTAATGTAAAACTCTTCTCTTCTATCATATTCCATTCTATTTCATCATAAACTCTCATCCCATATGATGGAATGATATTACATTACATTCCATTTCATTACTAACCGCCCTATCAAATATAGCCTAAAATATCATTGTCTATTTTTCTATTGGAGCATGTAGGGTATGTAGTGCATGTACTAATTTTAAGTTTTGTAGTATTAATGCATTTAGTAAATATTCAAAATCATCAAGATTATTATAATATTGTGCCCTTTTTGCCAATTAGTATATATATATATGCGCATTTGGTTTGGTTTAATATTTTAAAAGATATTAACAAATTAAATTGATAATTTATATTTTTATTAATTAAAAATTGAGGATTTAATGATTTAGCAATTTTAATATGTGGTTTTACTACTTTCTGGTACTCAACCTTAACTGAGCTCATTTATGAGGAAGAGAACGTTTAAATTATACAATTTGAGTTATTCCATATAAAAAAGGTTATAAAACGAGCGTATAAAGAATCTACAACTCAATGTCTAAAGATTTGGAGTCAAAGATAATGTCCCTTCTTTTGTATATAATTTACTTAAATTCAGTGATCAAAGTAGGCTTGAATAACATGGACTCAATAATCACTACAACAAAAATGGCTTTTGACTATGTTTTGTTGATGACGAATTTAAATTGAAGTTAAATGTGAGTTTTTGGCAATGCATTTTAAAAATCGTCGCAAGTGGCTTATCCTTTAATGTTGTCACTAAAGGGTAAACCTTTGGTGACGATTTTATAAATCGAATGGCTGACTTTTGGCGATGATTTTTGGAAATCATAACCAAATGATTAATGACAAAATAACTTTCTTATTTATAATGATGAATTCACTAACTTTGACTTGATCAGTTTATAACCAAATATCATATTGAGAAAAATCAAATTTAATACTATTGACAATGATTC
>JANKOD010000002.1:30476074-30497005 GCA_026284645.1 Erythroxylum acuminatum
AGGCTCTCAGCTTTTCTTTTCTCTCACTAGAAAGATATTGCGAGCTTTGTTACAGTAAAGATAGCTCTCGTGTTTTGTACAACGAATACAAAATTTTGCTAAAGTTTAAAATACTTGTTCAACAACAAATCGTTCAGTCTTTGACTCCGACTTGTATTTATAGACTTCGTCTTCAACTTCTTCTTAATAACTGCTTCTTGTTTCTTGTAGAAACCGTTATTCAGTTGAGTTCTGTAACTAACTCAAACTGACTAACCGTCCGACGTACTATCGTGTCTTTGTCTTCATATCGCCTGTTTTTTTACTCTTTTGTGTTTTCTTCCTTCTGTGTTTTCTTCCTTCTGTGCTTTCTTCCTTCTGAGTTTTCTTCCTTCCGTGTTTTCTTCCTTCTAAGTTTTCTTCCTTCTGTGTTTTTTATCTTTTGACTTTCCGCGCTTCTTCTGTGTTTTGCTTCATGCTTAACACACTTATCAAAACAGTTCATTTATTTCTAATATTATTATTATTTGATTATCACCAAAATTATTAAACGTGAAGTCATTTTGACTTAACAATAATAACTCACAATCTCATGTCATATCGAAGGCCTTGGAGCTAGAGTTTGGTCGACATTTGACCTGACTCCTAACCAATTTGGCTTTTTGACTTTTTTCCTAATCGTACACATAACAAAATCTATTATAATATCTATAAATCACAATTCATAAATACTAAAATATAATTTGTTGTCAACGAAGTTGTGAAATTAAGTTTTTTATCAAATAAACTAACCTTTGTAGCTGATTGCTCCCAACACTAGCATAAATCCATCCACTCCGCTACTGTGACATTACGCGGCTTAACATCCTTGTTGTGCTTGGTAAAATGCTTTTTTAAGTTATATCTTTGATCTTTAGACCTTATAGAAAAAAACTTTTTCACAGCAACATGTACTTCGTTGTCAGTCCTCATTCCCTTGACTTCCAACTTTTGCTGCAAAAAATGTACAAATTAGATTATTTTATAATACTTACTTCTAACTTATCAAATGCAATGTCCAACTCCTCATTAGTAATTTTTTTCCCATTTTGTTCTTACAGATAAGGAAGTTCGGGATACCACACCAATCTCACTCGATAATTTGGCAGACTGTACGGAGTTGGTTGGTCGTCCTTTAGCAGGGGAGATCTTTATCTCCATTCTCTTACCTATCGCCTTATTAATCTTTGCCAATCCGTGTCCTTTTGTGACACCCCTTTTTTTTTATCAATCGTGGATCCTAAAATAGCAAAGGAATAATTTATAATTAACATATAACATACTCTTAATTGGTTAGATAAACAAAATAATTAAACTTAATAAATTTCACCAATGTGATGTGAAAAATCATACTTGCCATGCTTGTAGAAGAAGAGCCCACAGTGGGAAGAATAGTCCGATTTACTGGTGTCTGATAATCAGAAGCCGAAGGCATCTCTTGAGAAGTTGATGGAGAACTAATATTGCATCTCATATTCAAAATTTGTTCATACTTATCTCTAGGATGAGTAATAGGTATAGATGTGACTTCTCTTGGTGTTGGAGTAGGCTCACAAGGTGCAGGTGTGTTATCTTGTGGCTGTGTATGAGCAGATGGCTCATTAGCTACACTTCTAAGAAGCTGACGATACCATGACTGCAGTTGTGTCGGTACTAAGCTGCTTGGTGCAGGCTTATTCTTCTTCTTGGGTAGACCAGGTCCCATGTGAATCAACTGTATTCAATTCGATAATAGATTTCAAAGTAATATGCATCAATCATATTTAAAGAAAGCAACAAAAATTGACATGCTCTCAATTAATAAATGGTTCAAAAGTCTTGTTTCTCCTCCCCAAAGAAGGAAGGTTAAGATCTCTTTCGGTGGGGGACAATCAATGTTCTATGCAAATAAACATAAATCCAAATCTCATTATGTAAGCTCATCATGCTTTTCTACTGACACTTGGTTGAGTATTGAGTAAAAGGAAAAAGTTAACTTTTATCAAAATGAAAAAAACATTGGTTCATTCACACTATAGATTAAAGAATCAAATAGCTAACAAAGCAAGTGGGGTCAATAATGGAATTGTTTGTAGTCATTTATCAACAATTCAACAGTGAGAAGAAGTTATTCAAAACCAAATGCATTTGACTGTTCACTTGAAAGATAACAAGAAAATGTTGCTTAAGATAAAGTTTATTGAGAAAACAAATAATGACCAAGAAAGATTCAAGCTTAATGTTGAAACCAACATGTCTATTATGTTCAAACCACTACTTCTTAGGATTTTAAACCTTTTTGTTGAAAGGGTGACCAATAATCTCATTATTTGATACTTATTCCTTATGATGCTGAGTAGTTATTACTAGTTGCTCAATAGTCCAACAATAGTACCGTGTGTAGTAGCTAATACACTGCAAATCCTAAACAGAAAAGATGGTATCCTAAAGTCATGGGTTAGAATCCTAAGGACTCCTCAAAATCAAGTACAAAAACGTAAATAACTTTTATGTTAATTCATTTAATAGTATTCACAGATTTCTTCCATAAGAAAAAGAAAAGTATACACTACAACAAAACAAGGCATTTTGCCATACAAGAGAAGAGTACAATACTTTGGAAATGCATAAGATAAAATGCACAATTGTCATACCAGATCCACTACTTCTATGTTGAAATATGTGGCAGCACTCAAATTATTTCAAAAAAATTCCTCTACAATCCTTAAGAGGGCAGTCTTTAGTTCTGCAAAAACACCAACTGATGATGAGCTAGAGCAGTGAAACAAACATTACTAAATAATTTCATCTCAAGAAGGACACTACTGATGGATAGACAGATAACAAAATATAGCAGCAATGATATTGCCACTGCATGCAATAATAAACAAGTATAAATATGAACGAATAAAAATGTGGTGTACAATTATATCAGAGTATACAAAGTGAAGTTCACAAGTTAACAAGCTTCTTGTATTAAACCGATCATTTTTAGGTCAGGTAAGCTTTATTATTATGTATGCAACTTTAGTGACAAATTCAGTTAATTCTAATTATTATATGAATTAGGCTGTATATTACATTGTAAGGAACAAAACACCTTAACTATATATAAAAAGTGAGATGAAAACATTAGAATAAGGTTTTGTATATGCATATTAATAAAAGTGGAACTCTATTACTCAAGTGAGTCCTGAAAAGCACATCCTATTACTCTTTCGTTCATCTTTATAATTCAAATCTCTATCACCAGCTTAGCACTGGATTAATATTTTCACTGTAGATTTGAATTATCAATATATATTGTGATTATGTCTATAAAGCTAGATCTTAATATCAGCTTAAATTGCTAGCAAAGCAAGCACACAATATCATGTTTTCTAACACACAAACCTAAAATCTAGCAAGAAATCTTCAAGAATGAGATGTGAAGATCAACTTTGAAAGCCTTAGTGTTGGTTAATTATCCCTTTTGTCTAAATCTAAAATTGTAATAGCCTCTAGTGTTGGAGTGTCTCCATAGGAACGTCCTTGAGCCAAACTATTGTAAGCTCTCCATACATGGTTTGTCTTGCAAGTTCCCATAGATTCGTTGCAAATTCTTTGACACATCTCATATATTCAAACTCACACTCTTTTCCATTAAAACTAATAAAAATAACTGCATCTAGGTATTACAACTAGTTAGCTAAACTAGAACCAAAGAAGTGAAATACAAGAGTTAGAAAAGTAGTCTATTGATATGAAAATTATCATTCGAGGAAGACATTTCCTTCGTCTTTTCCGTTAACTAGAGTTTAACTTGACAATGACTTTCTTTCATCCCAAATCTAACTTCGATAACATGTTGTGCCTATAGACTAAATTATGCTACATAAATTAATTAGCTAATAGATTAGATTTCTTTCAATGAAGTGCGATAAAGAAGGGATATGGATAAGAGAAAGAGAGAGTTTGAATGTTGGAGACGGTACAATACCAGAAACTTGACGGCCTTTACTAAGAATTGATAATATTGTTCGAAGTTAGCTAAAACCCATTGGAAAAGCCATTTCAAACAAGACCTGGCAGAGAATCATTTAAATTTTAACAAAGTCAAAGAACACACACACACAGAGAGAGAGATAGAGAGGATATTTTATACAATATACTTCGAACGTTACCCAACACCCACCACACCCACCACCCACCACAGAAAGTTCGAGCTTTATCAAATCAAACATGAAGATAAAAGAGCAATGGGCATCAGGATGTACCTTAGGAATCAATGAGCGTGGAGGAGCAAGGGTGGCTTTGAGAGGGAGATTTGAAGCCGTGTGTATACATTGAGAGGGCAGAGAGTGGGAGGCGCGATTGAAGAAAACGTTTGGGTTCAAAACGATACCTAAACGTTAGTTAAACGATTGAGTTTTAATTTCTTTATCAACACTTCCATGACATTTTTTTCATAAAACCGTTGTAGTATTTATTTAGCCATGTTTTAATAATAAAACGTCCTAATAAGTTATCCATCGGAAAACTTGAACTTTTCCTAACGTTTCAAAAACGTCACGAAAAGTTTATACAATCTGTGACGTTTTCTCAATAAAACGTCGCAGATTGTATACTTTTTTTGTAGTGAATTTAATTTAATTTCTTCTCGTTTATGTTAAAGTTCATCTTACTATTCAACAATCAATAAAAATTAAGATCTATATAATTTGATAAGAGTGAAGTATCCCTTGAAATTTCACTAGGATATTCAATTGCTCATTAAAAATTATATTTGTGTTTACTTAATTTTTATATACTACAAAATTTATTCATAAGACACCATTATGGAAAAAAGTGCTTTAGGCAACAGATAAAAGTGTAGCTATAAGTACAATTATCATTTCCTTTCTATCAAGACAACATTGCCTTTCTATTAAGGCAACAGAATTTGTATCGTTACAAGAAGTGGTGCTGTAATAAGTATAATGCGACAAATTTTTTTGATTAGGCAACAAAATAAAAAATGTTGCTTTGAGTTTTAACTAAGGCAACACATAGTTTCAAACTATAACAACAATTTTAAATAGATATTGCAACACTTTAAGTCTTTTTAGGCAACAATGTTAAATAGATAAGGCAACAAAGTGATTTTTTTAAAGCAACAATTTGTACCAATAGAAGCAACAATTTATTCTTTCATTACCAATAATATTTAACGTAAAAGCAATACCAGTAATATTTAACGTAAAAGCAATATCTTGTCATTATGAAGACAACATCCATATATCCATTAAAAGCGATATAAAGATATTAATGTACGTATTATCAAAGGTAAATGAACAAAAAACTGCATTAATATATAATATATAGTTTATAACGACTTGAAAGATTCAACATTTAACATATTTAAACACAAAAACAAAAATCACTAGCTAAAATATTCATCTACAATATTATCCGCCATTCCATATGATATATAAATGAATTAATCTTGTTAAGATATAGGTTATGATATCTTAATATTTAATTTTAGACATTATTTGATAATTGGACTTAGTTGTGTTTATGTGAGACTTTTTTAAGACAAGTTTCAAAAGTTTAAAATCCAAATTAAGATGGTATTTAGTATGTATATCCTATTGTGGGATAATGGTGATCTTTTGAAAATTTAACTTGATTATGGCAGCAGGATATCCAAGGGATATTGTCTATGATGTTTGTGAGCTGATTGAGTTGAGATAGAAGTCCATTTGTTACAAAGTTCTTGGCTGATCACCTCACCCTTGGATAAAGGTTTTTGTGCTGCACTAGATTTATCGTTCTTTTAGGAAGTCTAAGCAGCTATTTTTCTAATGTGTCTTTAACGTGGTTTGGTTGATGGTGTGTGGGAGTGTAGCTGCTATTTTTTCCTTTGCTCCTACATGACTAAATTAGGCTGCGTAATTATTGATAGCCAATTGTGTTCTTTCATGTTCTTGAAAGACTATTGAGGGCAATTTTGGCAACTGTTCTTTCGTTGTGTTCACGTGATTTTGGGGCTCTATTTTTTGGTTGATTGTTTGATTTTCTGCAGCTAGTTTGGTGGCTATCCAGTGTTTGGTTGGTGGCTATTGTGTGTGACTTTACAGCTGTCTTTTTGGTGTGGAGGTGTGAAAAAACTCTAGAAGTTTTTGTGATTTTTACAGCTGTATTTTCAGGAGTATTGAGTTATCTTTGGCAAATGATTTTAGGCTATTCTATCTGTTTTGGAGAACTGCGTTTTCTGTAGTGTTGCGTGATTTTCAAGACTATCCAAATATTGGTTTTTGAGTGAAAAATGTCTAGGAGATGCGTGTTGTTGCAGCTGTATTTTTTGTGACATTTCAGTGATGACACGTTTGATTGATTGATGTTATTTTGATGTTATTATACGTGGGTTGATCGTGATTCTTCTCAGTAGTTCACAACAGATATTGTTCTACCACTTTCCACACTTTCGGTTGATGAAGCTACATATTTAGGGGAGTGCTTTTATCTTAAATTTTTTTCTTTGTTTATGTCTTTATTGATTTAATCACTTAAGTTGTTCAATTATCATCTTTATTGTTAAACAGTGTTGTGAAAAATCCTCTGTTGAGGTTAGTACGAGGCGGTTATACTATTGGGTGTGAAATACTTTCACAAGTTGTGAGGACGAGGGTTAGTGTCAAGGGTAGTGTCAGCTCAGTAAAGCCTTGTATAAAAACTATTATCATTAGCGAAAGTATTAAGCTGGGTGAGGGCCCCACAGACTTAGGCAAGGTGTGCCGAATTGCATTACTAAATCTCAAGTGTTGATTTATTATTTCATTTTTGATTATTTTTGTTTTCGTTTTTGTCAGAAAGTTTATAGTGATTGTGGCTATTCATAATTTGTGCGAAACTACATCCTTCCGGATTTACAATTGGTGTTATAGAAAGTCACCAAATCAGAACTTAATATGTCAAGTTGGTGCAAATTCGTGTTTCACAATCATGGCTATAAGAGAAGGGGCATCAATCATCAAGCCACTGTTGTTAGATGGTTCAAATCATCCTACGTCGAAATCACGGATGAGAGTATTCATTCAAGCACAAAGAAAAAAAATGGAACTCAGTTTTAAATGATTGGATACATCCAATGATGACTGATGAAAAGGGAGAAGCAATGCTTAAAGATGCATCTGGTTGGACAAGGGTTGAAGAAGAGAGAGCGCTTGAAAATTCTCAAGTCCTGCACATCATCTTCAGTGCAATTGATGAAGGTCGCTTTGCTATGATATCAGCCTGTGAATTGACGAAAGAAGCCTGGGACACTTTACAAACTATATATAAGGGATCGAAATATGTGATAGCCTCAAAACTTCAAATGTTGGCTGTGAGATTTGAAGAGCTGACGATGGATGAGAGTGAAACCATTGGAGACTTCCATGAGAGAATGCGTGACATAGCAAACCAAGCACATCAACTCGAGAAAAAGTACTCTAACCTGAAACTGGTTAAAAAGATATTGAGATCATTGCCTATGAGGTTTATATTGAAAATTACAGCAATCGAGGAAGCTCGTGCTATCAATGAATTTTCATTGGATAAGGTAATTAGAATTCTTACCAATTTTGAGATGAATTCGTTAAGGGGCAAACAGGAGAAGAACAAAGGATTGGCATTGCAAGTTGAGATTGGTAAAGCCGTGAATGACTTCAAAGATGAATCTGATGAGAATGAGGATATAAAGTTATTGAAAAAAAATTCAGCAAGTGGTTAAAGAAAGTGAAGAAGGATATATCCGATTTTAGGCAAAACAATGGGAGCTCATCAATTAGTAATTTCAAACAACAAGCTAACACTTAAAAAGGTTAAAGGAAAGCGAAAAAAAAATCAATGTCATAAATGTCAAGGCTTTGAACATGTGCAAGTGAAATGTGCTAATACTTTGAAGAATAGAAAAGAGAAGTCCTATCCAAAAGTAAGTATAATAGTGAAGAAAAATTTGTAAGTAGTGCTACACTGGTTAGTTTATACAACAAAAGTTCAGTTGCTTACTTAACAACAACTAAGAAGGAAGAAATTGATGATGAAAACGTGGATAAATTAGAAAATTTCAGGAAAAATGCAAATGAATTAGCTCAAAGTCTAACCTTAGATTATGACAGTGGTTCAGAAAACAAAAAGGAGGATATCTATGAAGCATATGAATTAATGTATACAAAATGAGTGCAAACATGTAAGAAGAATGAGAAGTTGAAGTAGGAAAACTTTACCATGAAGAACAATATTCAAAATCTAGAGAAGCAGTTGTTATCTACTATAGACAAGCTAAATGAAACAGAGTCGAAGCTGGTTAGTACGTGAAAAGGGATAAAATGTTAAATGAAGGCATCAAAAAGTTAGAAAAGTTGCTATAAATAGGTAAGATTAAAGGAGATCTTCAAGGCATTAGCTATAAAGGTGAATGTTCTGAGTCGAATGATGAGAAAAATAGTGTGGCCATATTTTTCCAAGGCGAAACTTCAAGGAGGAAACGAAAATTCATACCTACATGTCACTTTTGTAGGGTAAGCACATAAGGCCGAATTGTTACAAGCTGTTATAAATAATATTTCAACGGGGTCAACATAAAAAATCTAGACATTCTTCATTAAATTTCCAGTAGCATTCCACGTTACCAAAACATACTTGGGTTGGAAATGGTCAAATACAAGCACAAAGACGTGGTGAAGGAAAAATAAGAAATTGTCCATATTCACAATTAGTTGCTGCTGGTAAAGAAACTGTTCAAACAAAAGACCAATTGGTTGCTTATGATGGAGGAATCAGCCAGACATCTAATGACAAAGTTAATGTGGTGAGGAATAAGGCTAAGTTTGAATTTCTTCGAGGGGCAGGGGGCTGTGTTCTTTAAATTTTTTTAAGTATATTGATGTTGTTTATTAAAAAAACAAGTTCAAAAGAGTTAACGTCTATACTTTCTGAGTTTTTGATTTATAGATTTTATAAGGTTCAGGTGATTGGTGTGTGTTTGAATTTTTTTCTTGTTGAATAGTACATTTGATGTGAGAATGAGGCTCTCCTTGATAATTTGAAAGTTTTTCTTCTGAATGTTGCTTTATGGAGTTATGTCGAGAAAAAATTGATGCTTGGTTAGAGAACTGTAGGAAGATTCGAGTTTACTATGATTTGGCTTTTTCAAAGTTTTATCTTGGTTTCTCTCTACATTGTGGGTTGTATGAGTTTAGGCAATATGTTTTCACATGATTTATGTCAGGAGGAGATTGATTAAGTTTGATTATGATGAATGCATTTTTGGGGTCTATGAATTTAATCAGTTGTATGTGGATGACTTTGATGCAATTGATGATATATTGGCTAATGTTTTTTACTGGTGGTAAATTGTCATCTTAGCGTGCTTATGATTCTTTCGCTGCACCTACTGTTGATTTTCATGCTTCTTTATTCGCTAAGATTGATCGCATTGAAGGCATTCTTCGTTTTGACATTGTTTAGTCCCAAAGAGGAGATATATGATTGTTTTGGAATGTTAATAATTGGTGACTACTCAATTCAGGGGGAGATTTTAAAGGTATTTACGTGACTATTATTACTTTTTGGCATCTTTTGTCTCAAGGGGAAGAAAACTATGTTGGAACATGTTGCTTTGGATAATTGATTATGTTTAGATCTTGTTGATTGATTAAGGGAGGGTTATCTTATGGTTTGCGAATTCGATGGTACATGTCCAATTAACTCCTTTAGGGGGGTTTAATATGCGACAAATAATGCTAAAAAGGGGAAGATTGTTAAGATATAGGTTATGATATCTTAATATTTAATTTTGGAAATTATTTGATAATTGGACTTAGTTGTATTTAAGTAGGGCTCTTTCAAGACAAGTTTGAGAAGTTTAAAATCTGAATTAAGATGGTATTTAGTATGTATATCCTATTGTGGGATAATGGTGATCTTCTGGAATTTTAACTTGATTATGGCAGCTGGATATCCAAGGTATATTCGATGATGTTTGTGAGCTGATTGAGTTTAGATAGAAGTCCATTTGTTACAAAGTCCTTGGCTGATCATGTCACCCTTAGCTGAAGGTTTTTGTGCTACATTTTTACTGGAGTTGTAGTCCTTTTTGGAACTCTAAGCAGCAGTTTTTCTAATGTGTGTTTAATGTGATTTGGCTGATGGTGTGTGGGACTGTAGCTGTTATGTTTTCCTTTGCTCCTACGTGACTAAATTGGGCTGCGTAATTGTTGTTAGCCAGTTGTGTTCTTTCCTGTTCTTAAAAGACTATTAAGGGCAATTTTGGCAGCTGTTCTTTGGTGGTGTTCACATGATTTTAGGGCTGTATTTTTGGGTTGATTGTTTGATTTTTTGCAGCTAGTTCGGTGGCTGTCCGGTATTAGGTTGGTGGCTATTGTGTGTGACTTTGCAGTTGTATTTTTGGTGTGGAGGTGCAAAAACTCTAGAAGTTTTCGTGATTTTTGCAGCTGTATTTTCGGGAGTATTGTGCTATCTTTGGCAGCTGATATTTGGTGATTCTATACATCTTAGACAACTGTGTTTTCTGTAGTGTTGCATGATTTTCAAGGGTATGCAAATATTGACTTTTGAGTGAAAAACATCTAGGAGACGTATGTTGTTACAACTATATTTTTGGTAACGTTTTAGTGAAGAAATGTTGTTCGATTGATGTTATTTTGATGCTATTATGTGTAGGTTGATCGTGATTCTTCTCAATAGTTCACAACATATATTATTCTACCACTTCCCACACTTTCAGCTAATAAAGCTACATATTTAAGGGAGCGCTTTTATCTAAGTGTTTTTCTTTATTTATGTCTTTATTGATTTAATCACTTGAGTTGTTCAATTATCATATTTATTAGTAAATAGTGTTGTGAAAATCCTCTGTTGAGGTTAGTGCGAGGTGATCGTATTATTGGGTGTGAAATACTTTCATATGTTGTGAGGATGAGGGAAAATGCCAAGAGTTGAGTGATGTCAACTCAGTAAAGCCTTGTATAAAAACTATTATTGTTAGTGAAAGTATTAAGTTAGGTAAGGGTTTCACAGATGTAGGCAAGGTGTGTCGAACTGCGTTACCGAAGCTCAGGTGTTGATTTATTATTTCGTTTTTTTTATTGTTTTTGTCAGAAAGTTTATAGCGACTACGACCATTCATAATTTGTGTGAAACTACATCCTTTCGAAATTACAAATCTAAATACTAAACAAAACCAATATGTATGGGCACTTCAAAATTCTTTACGAAGTACCTCCTTATCCACTCCTAATCATCACCATCCTATAAAAAAAGAAACAAGTAGATTAGAATTGTAAAACTACTACGCTCATAAACAGGCTGATATATCTAAAAAATGAAATACTAACTATTTTATTATGGCTTTAATTTAATCAAGAAAATAATATAGTCCAAAAACTAACAACATAATAATTCAATTCTTTTTGTGAACAAATTCAGAAAGCATGAACATAAGCATTTTATCTAAAAAATGATAACAAGATAATGTACAACAACATTGAATTAAGGACATGAAATCATTAGAGATCTCACAAGAAGGCTAGAAGTTGGAATGAAATCATTCTCTTGAAATGATTAAGGAAATGAAGTTGGAAGCAGACGAATCAATCCATTGAGTAGTGGAACACATCCAAAGAGAAGAGTACATCTAATTTTTAAGTTGCAGTCCAACAATAACATCTAGTATTGTCACAAAAGAAACTTCTAAACTAGAAATTAAACAAAATGAAGTGTGATAGCCCCACTGGCAGTTCTTAGTCCAAACTATATCCAAAAGCACAACACATTGAATAGTGAAGACTTTGATAGTATAAGGAGTGATGTAAGACAAATAGAAGAATTATTAATTAGTAGCTAAAATTGTGGTATTAACTTAATAATGTTTGTTTTGTGAGGTTTGTGCTAAAAGTGCTAACAAATTGAAAAAAAATTGTCATAACTAAACATGCTTGTAATGAGCATCCCAAAAAATATAGCATTCACTGGTAGCCAAACCTTAATCTTCATGTTTGAGATTCTATTGACATAACACCCAATAAACTCAACATTGATACAATCAACACTGATATCAAATTCTGTAAACTATCAAAATATTCACATCAGCTAGTTACACATTGAAATAAGAATAAAGAAAAATAAATATGGAAAATAAAGATATAAAATTTGTTCTAAAAATTGAAATTAAACAACATTTTAGCAATCCTAATAGAACCATCGTCAAACAAGAAAGAAAACAGCCTTTGCTTTGTTACCATCATATGGTCTAGTATGTAAAGCTTTGTTACTATCATATGGTCTAGCATGTAAAATAGGTTATCTTAAGCTAGAAATTAAACAACTTAAAAAGAAGATTACCTAACTATGTTACTGTCATCTACAATCTTATCAAACCTCAATTAGATTTGATCAAACTAAGTTATTATATACCATTGCCTTCCCCAGCCAAAAAAGAAGATAGTAAAAAAGAATCATCTCTTATAGCCTTTCTTCTTTATACTTTTGATAAGTACAATCCCAATAACCTTAATATATTAAAGAGCAAGCTGAACTGAGAAAAAAATTAGACCCTAGATCATTATGGAGTCAAAAAAGGAAACCAAGCATAATTCAAAACGTGAACCTAACTCATAGCTCACAAATAGAACATAAATAGTTTATATTATATGCGCAAAACAAAAACCAAAGGAGCAATGGGGTTTTGAAGATAAATTTCCTACAAACTAATGGAAATAAGAGATGACAAAATAGGAATTTTGTGTTATGTTGAATTCACCCTACATCCACATAAATAAGCAACAAAAGTCCACAAACCTACACATGACATAAACTAAAACATATATGCAGATTTGCAAAACTAATGGAATGCTATGAGGAATGATAGGACAATGTACATCCATAAGAATTAAGGAAATCAAGATTGTTTATTTTATCACACTTCAATTCATGATGTACAACACTTTCCACTATGGTCCATCCCTTGGGAAATAACATAATAACATGATATAAACTAAAACATATATGCATATCTGCAAAATTAGTGGAATGTCATTACATAAAACCCTTCACCTACAAGAATCAAGAAATCCTTTATCAAGCAATTCTCATCATCAATATTGCAGCCCAAGCTATCAACTCTATTGGCATTGCCAAGTTCAAATACAAAAAGTTATATCAAGACTGCTAAGCAAATATGAAACACCACTATTGGAAAATATCTAAATCAAGGAAGTTGATGAGAAGCAAAAGAAATAACAAATCTCAACATAAGGATAAAGGCATACCAATCACAAAATGTATAACCACTCCTCTTTCTTCAAGTTTTTTTAAGGCATCACCAACAAAAGTGACGAGAATAGGTCATGTTTTGAGAAGTACCATCTATGAACTTTCATTAGGGTTATTCATAAGTTCAAATAGAAAATGACAGATATGCATTTATATGTGATGCATCAAAGTACTTAGTGACAACATTTCGAAGGAATTACACAAAGTTCCCAATAACTAAAAGCACCAGGTCAACCATGAGCTCACGATGCAGGCCGAAATAAACATGAAAGGAAAAAATAATAGAAGACATAGTTCAATTTAATACTGATAAAAATTACTTACTAAAAATTGATTGATTCTATTCATCATCACCTACAAAATTGATTGATTTTATTCATCATCACCATTAACAAGTAACAAAAGTTTACTTAGATATCAAAACCCAAATACTGGGCATGAAGGTTTACTAGGATTACCGAGAGAGAGGGTCTTATTTGAACATGTTAAGGGGTGGGTTCTTGTTGGTCAAAGCGTAGTCGATGAGGCCCAAACGACCTAGTTTGCTTTGAGAATACAAGTCTTTGTCCATAGTCAACAGTTTATGTCTAACTACAATCTTAAACTCAATTTCCTTCTCTTGCACCTTAAGATAATGGAAAGGAACACATCTATAGGCAAAAAGCCACCTCCCTTAGCAACCCATGATGGCTCAAATGGAAAAGTCGCAACAGAAATGATAATAAATAAAAGGGATAACCATCCAACAAATGTACATACATTGTACAGTCACAATCAAAAAGACATATCTGGTTATGCCCAAAAATGTGGGAAAATCATAAATCCTAGAAACTGAAACATTGATGCATTGTATTTGGGGATAAGAACAGTATAACACATACGTTGGGCTTCCCCCATCGAGCCAAGAAAATGTTAATCACCCCACTGATCAAAGATCCCAACTTTATACCGTTATTTCACGTTACAAACAACAAGGTAAACAAACTCACTTTTTGTTTGCTATAACACCACCAGTAAGTGTTGACCCATTATTGCCTTCCTAACCCAGCACAACCCCTATCAGAAATGCATAAATTCAGAAATTTGAAAATTTGAGATAAACCCATATAGAATAATCACGAAAAAAATGAATTGGTTATATGAGGATTTAGTGACATGCCCTAGTTTAGGCACATAGGTATAAGTTCACATGAACAACCTTGGTGGTCTCGTAGTTGTACACAAACTGAATCTTGCCCTCTGAGTACTTCATATTAGGAGACTCAACCTTAAACTGCTCAATAAACATTTTTCTGTATGAGATGTAGAGATTGTTGAACCAAAGCAAAGATAAGAGAGGACATAGAAAAATGAAGCTTTGATGACCCTGTTAATGGCATGTCATTAACCATTCGATGTATAACCCCTTAATCGAAAAAGCTTCTTTGACTTTCCTCTTGATACGACATCGTCTAAGCTTTCCGTTTGGTTCCTTACGTCATCCGAGAGTTTCTGCTTTGTTTTTTCAATGTGTTGTCATTTTGTCACACTTTTGATGGAGGGGAGTAAGCTTACTCCATGCAAACTTAATGTCCTTCACTATTATTTAATACAATCAAATTTTAATTTTTCAAAAAAGAGGATAGGTTTTGTCTTCAAAAGGGAGAGGAACTAAATAAAATGATTTTTATGTGTATATATTATAGTATTTTTTGTATTTTAGAGGAATTATATCATATGCTTTAATTTTGCCAAATAAAAATTGGTGGTTATTTTAATTTTCTTATAAATAATCTAAATACTCATTAGAAAATAATTTTTATATTTTAAATATACATTAGTAAGTAACTATATAAATAAATATATAACTTTATTAAATACATGATTGCAACTATAGCAACAATTACAGGTGCTGCATATATAAGACTTTATTGCAACATTTTTTAAATTTTGTTGCCTTTTGTTATATGTAGCAACAAATTAATATTTTCATTGCTTTTAATATTATTAAAGACAACACTTTAAAAACTGTTGCCCTATATTAATTTTTAGCAACACATTTTTAAACTATTGCAAACATGTCGTTGCCTAAAGCACTTTTTGTTGTAATGCATATATAACTCTTATTTATGTATATTTTATTTTGTATAACAAATTTCTTCACAAGAATGCATTTTATTTTATGTAGATGACATATAAAGTCAGAACTCCACAACTTCAATATATTTAGCAAATTTTAAAAACTAGACCAAAAATTAAACTAATAAGATAACAAGTTTAAAGTTTCGAGGTTAAATCAGTATTAGAAGGTTACAAAATTGGTATACAATAAAGATTAAACAAAATTGAAGAACTTAAAATAGGATTAAAAATGAGACTATTTGAAGAGATTAAAGTTTAATTAAAGAAGGAAATTGTCAAATAAAACCTAACTGATTTATTTTGGTTTATAAACTTAGTTAGTTTATAAAAACTTACCAATTACTTAATAAATCAATCAATTTTTAATGATAATGGTTATTAAGGTAAACCGAACTAGAAAGTTAAGCAGTTCAAATTTTTATGATTAAATCGACCGAACCAATTCAGTCTTTTAAGCATTGATATTTAGTCAAAATATTATAAATAAGATCAAGTACTTAACACTCATAATAAGTACTGTAGTTAACGAGAAGAAATCTTGAAATGTGAGACCCTAATATAAATAATCAGTATATGTATAATAATTAAATATAACAAATGATATTATTATTTATAAAATCATATTATAGATTGAAGTTATAAATAAAGATACGATCAAAATTTAGTATAATTTAAATTGAGACATTTTTCTCAAATTATGGTTTGAACATAATATGTATAATGTGAGGGGGACGTTTCAATACTATAATATAAATTAATTAAATTTTTCTAAAAATATTTTTGTTAAAAATCACTAAAATATTTATGAAAATTTTAAAATATTTTTGTTAAAAATCACTAAAATATTTGTTAAATTCTGTTTTCATTTATCACTTGTATATGACTAATTGTCCTGATTAGGTCTAAAGGAGTAAAGCTTAACCAATGATCGAATTAATTATCCATTCGTAGTCCAAATTCCATGGGTTCTAATGACATAAAACTTGGATGGTCGGTGGTTAGCAACTTAACACAAATGTAAGTTTGGACTTTCTATTTAAATTAAACATTTATTACTTAAAGACTTCAATAGAACTTTGAATAAAACATCTATTCAATAGTTGAAGTTTAAAAATTAAGTATTCAAAGGGTTTGGTTAAGTAATGGAAGAGTACACCATTTATATCATTTGCATAAAGCTCTTGCGGTAAACAAATTATACCCTCGTTATTACCTTAAAAGAAACAAAGTCCTGTTAAGAGGAAAGGAAAAACAAACCAAACCTATACACTTACGTGAAAACTGCTCCAGAAGGTCCATTCTTGGTGATCGAGTAACATACTTGAATTTGGTCATGCAAAACTTGGAATAACCAAAGATTGACCTGGTTAGATGCTGATCATCTATATATGATGCATTTATTGAATTCCGTCTTGCATTGAAGTCACGTACCTTTCACCATCATTTGAAGGGTCAGCTAAGAAAATCAAGCCCCTTCTTTCTCTCTCTCTCTCTTTTTTTTTTGGTTTCTTGCGGTCCCTTTTCAGTAAAGTAGTAAACACCTCTAGATTTTCTTTCAAGTTAATTAATTTGGGTATGAACTATAACAACTGGACTATTAATTTTTACTGGTGTTTTAGTTTAGGATCTATCTCCAAGCAGAGTCTGGAAAGGACCTAATTAGCTTCCTCTTCTGGGTGGACATAACCAAGCAGCTGTTTCGGATCTTCCACCGGCTATGTTTATTTTTGTGAAACACTGCATGGAAATGGAAGCCTAATGTTAAGGTGTAGCATATGGTGCATATCAACTCAATTTGGAACAATGAGTTTTTGTTCAGACAATCCTAATTAAAAGGTTTGCACGTGTAGTCAACCCACTCCGATCCTCCACCTAGAACAACATTTTTCATTTTCCCCTCTCATTATCTTAAAAATATTATCTTTCAAATAATGTCATTAATTTCAAAATTATTATCTACAAAATATTATAAAAAATATTATAAGTATTTTCTACAATCTCAAGTATTTAAAACACAATTCAAGATATGTTTACTACTATTGATGTTAAGAATCAAAGTTAATTATAAATTGTCTAATATGAATTATTAATAATAAATTGTCTAATATGAATTAATAATAATAAATTGTCTAATATGAATTAATGTTTAGTAATAATATAAAGTATAAATTTTTATTGAAGTTTGAATGTTCTAAAAAATTTGTTAATTTTTAAGGGCATCGACGGCGATCGAAATGCAATTCGGATTATATGGAGCTTTGATAATCAATGGTTTATGCACAGCAAACCATTGCCTATGGAAGCTACTACTGAAGTTAACTGAGGCATTGAATACAGATTAGTAGGTTTTGATGATGTCGTGCTCGTCTACTTGATTGGACTGTGGTTTAGCTAGTGTATTGTGGGCTTATGCTGATATAATGCGATATTTGATGGTGTTTTATTGCTTAGTGTATAACTGGGCATTTGCGATACTTGATTTTAGCTTGACCTTGTCACTTTCTGTTTTGGCATAATATTAGTTAAGTCTATCTCGCAGGTCTTAGTAGGGGCAATTGATAATAGGGCCGTTAAATGCATGCCATTTTGTTTTTACGTGTTAAGAGATTACTTATGGTATCTCTTGCTTGTACATAAATTTTTATTCTTTATAAAGTTCTAATTTATCAAAAAAAAATTGTTAATTTTTAATAAGTAATTATTATTCTATATTTTGAAAATTTAAGAGAAAATATACTAAATTCTTACAATCATTTTAGTCTACATAAATTACTACCACTATAAAATAAATTTATATTAAGCTATTTTGTTGCAGTGTTCATCTTCACTGCAACAAACTAGAGTTGCGTCTCGTTTTAGCCATAAGAGACCGTAATTGAAGGGGTCGTGTGGTAGCAGTAGGGACCGCATTTTAAAGCTGTCTGTGTATTTCTTGTGAAGCCAGAAAAGGGATATGAAATTCAAAGATTTTTACACTTAATTAACATTTTTAAGTTCAAGAAATTCCTAATAAGAGTTCTTAATTAGCTGTATCTATGAAATAAGCAAAAATGGAAGAGGATACAGCACAAAACATAAGTGATTTGACTATTTTCTTTTTGACCATTCAGTCATTTTACACATCGTGTGAGGTAAGAAGGATACGGCACTAGCTGCCAGCAAAGCTCAAAGTGGTCCTTGTGGTAGATTTGGAGAAGATTTTGTTGATGTAAACCACAAAAATAGGGTTTTGAGACGAGAGAGACAGAATAAGTACCACATGGTGTCATATTTTGGAAGTAAGCTTTTCTAGACAGAAGCCAAAGAGTCGAGGGTGCATGGAAAAGTTGTTAGAAAGTTAATGCAATTAAATCCAAGGGAGAAAATTATCATCCACACAATTTTAATCCAAAAGAAACTTGAAAACAAGAGTCCTAGAACCATATCATTGATTGTATTATGTCACTTCCGTTGCACTATAGCATCCAGATCGACCTGTTATATTTCTTTGGTTCTACTTTTCTGAATCTTTTAATTTTCTTGGTTCAAGTATTTAGGACTGCTATTTGTTCTAAACCTCTTCTTAAGTTGTTATAAAGAGAACATATTAACACGAATATGTTCATGCGCTTATCACACGAAGGTGAGTGGAAACATATATAGATCGAGTATATCAATTGAGATTATGGTGGTCTAATTATTCATTATAAATACATAATTATGTTTCTAATCATATACTCAACAAAGAAGTAAACCCATCCATGAAAGCTTGCGTTGAATCAAATGGCATAAGGCATTTATATATATGTACCAGCAAGGGAACATGGATCGTGTCGCCCCAATAAATAATTGGAGACGCCATACAATTAAAAAGCTAAAGAATGACTTGTCATTATAATGTTTGACATCTAATGCCTCTGTGGGCACACAGAAGTGACATGTCTTCCACTACCAAGAGCGATATGGCATGGGACAAATATGTAGAACAATGTGATAACATGCTTCTGTGAATTGGAACTTTAACCTGATTGACTAAAGTACAGTGGTGGAAAGTGGGTAATTTGATTTGTGAGATTACAAGTAACTGTGTGCTTAATTGAACATAAGTTAACAATGATTGTTACTATTGTTGTAGTTGTTAGGCAATAAACTACAAGACTGCCTTGGACAGATGATCGCACTAAAGGACGAAAGGGATATATATGTGGAACGTAACAATAAAAGAAATAGTACTTCAGAATAAAAAATAACCTAAACAGTGAGCTTGATTTGGTACTGTTAAGAGTATCAATATATAGGAATAGCTATTATGATATATGTATTATGAGTAAAGCATAAGGCAACTTCTTGATACCATTAAACCTTGTTCTGCAAAATTTTCCACAACATGATCATATGGTTATAGATATAAGTACATATGTGCCCGTGTGATACACAAAGGGTGTTTTGATGAAAATAAATTTTGCAACAAAAGGGTAGGTAGCTAGATGTCATCCCTCACTTGTTGTCATGAAGACTTACAAAGCTTTCATAGAGAGTATTGGGTTTTGGCATTACAATAAAGCACGGTAGCATTATTTGTTGGTTTACGCACTATAGCCAATTGATTTACTGTAATTTAGTAATAAAATAATTTAAAGGCATTAACTTGTATATATATATAGATAAAGTCTATGGAATAATTATACATTGCAAATAAAATTATTATAATTATAAGATTCATATTGCATTTATGTATTATCTTCAAATTATTCTTAGTCATTGATAAGTCAATTTAATTAAACATATTTTGGGCGTAATTATTGTTAAGGTGTTGAAATTATTATCCGAATTTAATGGAATTGCTCTATAATTGTTTACAAATGGTTTTCAACACTCTAAGGATGAAAAAGGACCAAAAAGGCGTAAAAGAAATAAAGAAATTCGAAATCCCCCAATCTAGCCAAAATTCAGAGATTAGGCGTGGGCACGCCTAAGGACGAAATTTTAAATCTGCAGATTTTTCAGAATTGGTTTCCAATTACAACACAATCTCTCAAGATCTTCTTACCCTCTTTCAAGAAGTCTTCCACCTAAATTAAAAGACCACCTAATCTGGACAAATTCAAGAGGAGATAATGAAGAGATTCACATCAATTAGGAGAGGGGATGATTGCTGTGTATATATATATACATATTAGGGTTAGATGAGGAGGAGGCTAAGCATTAGGTTAGATACATCATAGGTTTAGGTTTAGGTTAAGTCTTTTGGCCGCTGCACTTTTAGTTCTTATTTCTTTACGTTTTCTGCATAATTTCAATTAGGATTTTCGTTTCTTTCATTAAAAAACCAGGTATGAAGACATATGGATTTATTGTTTTCTTTGATTTCAATTCAAGCTTGATGAATTAATATTCTTATCTTGGTTTAGGGATCCATGTTACATGTTATTGTGGTGAGATTTTCTAGATCTTTGTCATAATTGTTGATGAACATTGGATATTTTCAGATCTGTCTTTTTAATTGAATTCGTTAGTTTCTAGGTACGTAACTAG
>JANKOD010000002.1:30497053-30525256 GCA_026284645.1 Erythroxylum acuminatum
AAATTTTATGATTAAATATGAGATATTTAATAAATAAGGATTAACATAAGATATTGGATCTTATTTAGGCATATTGATATTTAAATATAATTATTTGTAATTCTAATTAAAGTTTAATTGAAATTAGAATTTAACTTCAATCAAGTTACTAAAATGTCCAAAATTTATTATAGATAAACTTAGGTTATGTTTGGTTGGACGTAAGATTTTTAATGGAATGGAATGGTTTATAATCGATTGAAATGTAAATGAATGTAATAATAGAAAATTATTGTTTGGAAGGGATGGAAAAGCTCATAATATAATATAATGAAATGTTGTTTAGAATAAAGGATTATAGTGTAATATAGTGAAATGTTGTTTATCATTTTATATTCCATCTTAAAACTCCTAAATCGGAGGTTACTTATTTTTTCTGTTTAGGATGGAATAGGAACCCTCTCCTTCTATCCTATTCCATTCCATTCCATTATAAACTCTCGTCCCAAATGATCGAATAATATTACACTTCATTATATTCCATTAATAACTACCTAACTAAACATAACCTTAAGTTCTAATAAAACTATCACTTCTTGCTTAACTTTCTTTGTAATAGTTGCAGAGTTCTTTCAACCTATTCTATAGATACCAGTAAAGGCCGGCTACTTGTGCGATTGTGGTAGTTAAGATGAGCTAATTTCATAAATAGTTCGAAGGATATGACAAGAATATGATCGAACTTCAAAATAAGGTACAAATTAAGATTAACACTTTATTATAATTTATGCGTTAATCATTTTCTAGAATTAAAGTGATCTTAGTTTTTTGGAAATCAAAATACGAAAAAGTTTTCTAATTATTTTACTGCGGTCAGAGTCAGATCCTGTTACGATTATCCAATATTATCTACCTATTCATTTTAATTACAACTCAGGGCAAAATTTATAGATGCTTAATATTCTTAAAAATATAAAGGAATAATAGACTTAGTTAAAATATATATATAGTCATGAAATTATGTTTATTGTTTTACAGAATTACGATTTAAACATTGAATTTCTAAATAATTTCATGATGTTATCAAATTGATTAAGCATAAGTAAGATAAATATAAATTTTTGATCAGTTACCTTATCACACAATTATCAAACTACGAAAAAATCCAACAAGTAGATTATGCTTTATTGTTTATTTTTTAATGAATCACAATGTAACTTTCAAAGAAGATATACAATTCACATCACATTGAAGTACCAAAAGGACAAAAGTTATCAATAGTCCTCATAAACTTTATCCAAGATTTGGAAAGTATAACTTGGCTTTAATATCATATATTGTTAACCTGATGGATTTCATCTCGAAAATCCTTTCGTTCCCATAGAAAATTTTCATATGAGGAGCTATGGACTGTGAAGCCACGGTGATGGTTCTTGATGAAGACGAGAAATGACATCTTCAAATTTATAGTAGCTAAACTAACCATTATATATGATGCCATCTAAAAAAAACCTTGACCACTTTTATAAGTTTAATGCTCCTAATATTTTGAATAGGTATTTCTAATAAGTAACATCCTTGATTCTTCTCTTTGATTAAAGTAATTGATTGAACTAATTTATTCATTAATTTATGATAGCATGAAATAGGCCAAGCTAATTATAAGACTTTTAATTCGAAATTTCAAAGTATTATAAACAGTTAATTATATATTGTTATTATTATAGAAAATTATCTCGTATCAAATAGAATAAATATATAAGAAAAATAGTTTTACTATTATGAAATAATCATATTGTGAATGGTGAAAAATATTCACTGCCATGATATTCATAATTTAAAATTTAACCTTCATATTACTCAAAATCATGAAATTTGCATCTCAGTTATTAACACAATCATAATTAAAAATTAAAAATTTTTAGAGAAGAAATTATTTATATATTATATTAATTATAAAAATAATTGAAAAAATCTGTGTTGTTTTTATAAAATTAAAATTATATATTCAGTTTCAAATATTTTTGGCATTCCAAATAGACTCAAAGTCTTCATTTCATAACATAATCTTAATTAAGGTTTTAATACTAATATTTTCTCAAGAGTATTTTCCCATGCTCTTTTATTTTGCTAGACACTATCATGCTTTAAGCTTATCTCTAAATATTAGTGCTCTTTCAAAATTTACACATTAAATATACCTTTAAAATTCTAGATGTTAATTAAATTATATTCTATATTACGTGAAAAAGTAAATAATAATTTTAGTTATGATTATATATCCATAAAATCATAAGAATCCATTATAAGGTAATGCCATGTTTATCTATTCCTATTTTACTAGATCACAAAACTCACAAAGGTAAACTAAAAGAACAAATATGATAGGAATCCAAATCAAAATTACTGTAAGTAATTCAAATTCAATGTTGTAATAGGTTCAATATTAAGGAAGCAATTAAGCAAAGCTGCAAAATCTACGTACTTAACAAGTTTAAGGAAGCCAAGGTTAAATACTAAGGGGAAAAAGTTTGCATACTTACTCTAACAAATTAAACTTAGTAATTGAATGAGTTTACATTCTACAACAACATGAACAATAACAATAATCACACAGTAAAAATTTTGCTAAAATACAAGGTCTGAGGGGATCCTGTAGTACGCAACTTTATCACTAGCTAATAGAGAAGTTATTTTCAATAGACTCATACGATAAAAAAACTATGTGTGTGTGCGTGCGTGTGCGTGTGCGTGTGCGTGTACATATTAAAAAAATAGACCTAACAGATAATAATAATAATAATAGTAGTAAAATATAAATAAATTTCTATAAATAAAAATATAAAAATAAGTAATACAATAAATATAAAACAAAGTAAAGATTCAAGATAAAAGATAAAACAACTAAATAAAGACACAAAAAGGAAAGAAAAAAGGTTAATAAATAAATCCAACAAGTTATTACAATAAAATATTTAGGCTACGTAGGAAAGTAATTAATAAATAAATTTGTAAAAATAAAAATAAAAAAATAAATACTACGATAAATATAAAATAAGGTAAAGAATCAAAATAAAAGATAAAACAAATAAATAAATACACAAATAAGAAAGAAAAAAAGTTACTAAACAAATCCAACAAGTCATTACAAGAAAATATATATATGAGGTAAGTTGGGAAGTATTTAAGCTAACTAACTTAGAAAAAAATACTATATATTAAATATTAGGCTAAATATAAGATACAAGACTGAAAGAGAACTTTTAAAAACACTTATGAGAGCGAGAAAGACTTCTCTACTCTAGATCCTTTATCTATATCCTACTTCGTCATAGTTTTTTATTGCGGGTCATGTTCTTAGTAAGTTCCAACAAAGTTATATCATTCTAATCATCCTCTCTCAGTTTTTCTTGAACCTTTTTTTTCCTTATAGTCTTTAGGTACAATCTTATGGCATCTTTTCACTGGAGCGTCAAGGTATCTTCTCTTAATATGTTCGAACTACTTAAGCTTTGTCTCTTTTCATTTACTATTAATATTAGTTATCTTTAATTTGTCTCTTACTGTTACAATCCTAACATTATCTTTTCTAGTAAGGTTGTACATCTAACGGAGCATTCTCATCTCTACCACCATAACTTTTTGATTATGCATCCGTTTGATGGGCCCACATTTCGCCCCATAGATCATGACCAACCTAATCCTTAAATGAAAGAATTTATTTTTAAACTTGAGAGGTATCCTCTTGTCACACAAAACTTCCTAATACACTTCTCTATAGTTCACATTCTACATCAATTTAATATATTTGAATTTTTAAGCACCATTACATAGAAAAAGTTAATTCTCTTCAATTTTTTAGGTTTAATACAAATGTCAACCTTTAAATGTCTTAAAGCAGTTAATTAACAAAGTACGAAGAGTTGGAATCACATTTTTACTAAGGATTTTTGTAATTCTAGAAGATCTAGCTACAGAAAAATCAGGAACGGAGAGTTTTTCCTCCTTTTTTCCTCACTCTTTGGTCTTAAGAATGCTAGTTTAAGAATAGCTCCAGCATCACTTCATTGCTAAATCGAAAGCAAAACCTATGTACTACTGTGAATTTATTTCACAAGGAAAAAAAAGAAGAAGATCATTCTAAGAACTTGAAATTATTGAAATTAAAGGGACAAAGGTAGGTCCTATTTTCAAGCACCTTGGTATTGTGGAACGATTTTAACCTAATAAGAGTTGTAGTGCAATTGAGCTTATGCCAACGTCTCAATCATCTCCATTAATATTCACTTTCATAAAGCCTCTTTCCACCCCCTCATCCTATACCTCCATCTCTCTACCCAATGCTCTATTCCATCATTCACATGGAAGATAAAAAGAGTGGGAAATAAAATGGATGGTTGTTGGACTCTCTATATCTATTGGCTGATTCCCAACTTTAGCCTCTTCTTTTGCTTCTTCTCCAATAAACTCCACTTCTTCAAATGCTTAAATCAGGAAATTGGCACCCACAGAAACAGAAGATGTGAAAGGACAAAAACATATTTTCGCTTAGCTTACCAGACATGAATAGTGGACTAATTAGTAGAAAGTATTGCTTAGTCGCCCTGTAGATAAATCCTGGCTA
The DNA here is from genome assembly GCA_026284645.1 of Erythroxylum acuminatum. Taxonomy (NCBI): domain Eukaryota; kingdom Viridiplantae; phylum Streptophyta; class Magnoliopsida; order Malpighiales; family Erythroxylaceae; genus Erythroxylum; species Erythroxylum acuminatum. The sequence continues at coordinate 30,501,657 of JANKOD010000002.1, forward strand.
GTTGATGAAGGGTAGTTTTTCACTTTATAAATACCCTCCTCTTGCCACTACCTTCCTTTCATTTTCAGCACCTGATCTCCTACTCAGATTTGAAGAAGCCAAAGAAGAGAGAAACTCAACATCCAAACAAATTCTCTCCGTAATTATCACTTACAACATCAACTTTTGTTCGACTTTCTTCCCCAATCTCCAAAGGTAAATTATTTACCAAAAATTTGAGACAATAGTCCCAAAGCTTTTTACTTTGCTTCTCTTTTTTGGGGGGGCTTAATCAATCTTTTCTTTTGCATTTCAGAATCAAGGGAACTCTCTATTCTGATATGTGAAAGAAATCCAATTTGAAATTCCATTAGAAGAATTTGGTTTCTAAAACTCTCCTTTTATTTTTGTTTTTCCATATGAACACAAGATTGAAACCTTCCTGATCGCTGAAATCCACCATAGATGGAATAGAGGAACTCAGGACATGTAGTTATGGTTCTGATTCTTCTGAACAACTTTTTTTTCCTTTTCTCTTAAATTTCTTTGTGATATGAATGAATATGTGCTTAAGGAGTTCCACTCATGCAAGTTCTATTCATTTTTACTGCTACTTTGTTTTCTTTCTTATAACCCTCTCCTTGCGCTGTATGCATTTAAGTGCAGCTATGGCTCATCAGAGTGAATCCCGAGAATCGTCACCACAGAGAAAAATGGGAAGAGGAAAGATCGAGATCAAGCGGATCGAAAACACTACTAATCGCCAGGTTACCTTCTGCAAAAGGCGCAATGGTTTGCTCAAGAAAGCCTATGAATTGTCTGTTCTTTGTGATGCTGAAGTTGCTCTCATAGTCTTCTCTAGCCGTGGCCGCCTCTATGAGTATGCTAACAATAGGTATATACAGCAACTACCCTCACCTCTTCTTCACCTTAACTTCTTTTTAACCCTCAACTTTGTGTAGGTCTTCGCTTAGCATCTTCCCCAGCTTCTGAATTTCTTGTCTAAAGGGCTTGTCCCTTTTTATTTGTCTGTGTTTTGTTTATTGATCAGTCATTTCTTTGAATGGTGGTCAATTCTTTGGTTAGGGAAATGAAAAGGCTTTCTGCGTGCTTCCTTTTCATTTCCAAAGGCTTCAGAACCACAAATTTGTCAAGATTTGAAGTAAAGAACATAATCATTTTTCGTGTTCAGTTTAGATTGAGTTTCTCCCAAACTAAGATTCTTTTCGTCTTTCTTTTCTTTTGCTTTTTTACCCTTGTATCAAGCTTTATAGTTTTCATTCATTTCCTTTTTCTGATAAACAGGTAATTTTAAGTCCCTGGTTTGGTTGATACACAGATCTGGTTCATTGGTTTGGTAGATACACAGATCTGGTTATAATAGAAAGATATGGGAAGCAATATGTGTGTAGTAATCAATAGTAGTATGAGATGCAAGTATAGGTTTTGGAATGTACGCAGACATGTGAGATCAGCCTCTCTATCCTCCATTGTTAAATTTGGTGTCTTCTTTCCCTTTTCAACTTCTATTATATTCTTCTTCCTCTTTCCATCTCTCTCTCTTCTCTCTCTCTCTCTCCGAACATACAACAGTATTTGGAGATGTCATCTTTGAGCTAAAGAGAAAGACCCTATCGCAGAAGCTGTGATCTTCCAATTAGTCCAAAACTTACCAATCTCTTGATGGATCCTTAATAGCACGTCAGTTACAGGTCAGTGAGACCAAAGGTAGAGTATGTTTTTGGAGTTACATAAAAAGGAAAACTGGAAGATGGTCAGGAAACCCCAAAGGGAAATCAAATTAGGGTTTCTAAACAAACCCTAATTAAACAAGGGTTTCTCTTCGAGTACTTTCTAAAACCCCTCTTCAAACCAAATATAATGGTATTTGATGTCTTCAAATTAGGGTTTATTTTCCTAATCTAGAAGAAATTTCCAAAGACTCATTCTGTACCCACGTGGGAAAAGTTGAAACCTTCTTCATGGTCAAACATAACCCAAAATTAGGGTTTGGAAGTAACCATGTGAGGTTACAAGCTTGTCCTTGACTTTATTTGGGCAACCCTGTAGATCAAGTAAGAAGATCCTTGCACAGGCCACAACCAATCAAGAGTCCCGTTTGATTATCTGTAGAGTCTTTTGGAATCTCTTTTAAAGTTTAAACCTTGTTGAGTACTAGCAAATGGTTAGGGTTCAAAGATCAGGTCGCTGTTGTGTAGTTTTAGGGCTGAGAACAGAATCTTTGGTCACGTCACACACGATTTTTCAGTTCTTGACTACTGACAGAAGGGTTTATGTCATGATTCCTGAAACTTAACCTAATTTTGGTTTTCGAATGGTTGAAAAATTGCTACCTTTAATCTTACCGTTTTAACCTAAAGTCTCTCTTTATGCTCTCTCTCTATATATACAATTAGAGAGATGGGCCAACGATAAATGGTTCACTCAACAATTAAGGCTACATGATGATGCCACTCTTGGGTTTTCTGAAGCGGATGCAAGATCAAAATTTCAACTTTCCTTTGGAAGAGGAGAGAGAGGTAGAGAGGTTTCTGAAGAGGGAAAGGGAAGTAGGCGGAGAGAGACAAATGTACGACAACTGGGAGCCAATGGGAGAGTTCTGATCCTTTTGGCTTTATTTCATGCAATGGGAAAGAAGTCTAGCCCGCTGCCATTGGACGGCTCTGATCCACTCAGAGTCTCAGTTTCAGACAGCTAAAGGACTGACTAACTCATTTTATATTATCGCTTTACCAGTAAAGCTCTGTAGCCTGAAATAGAATATGGAGGTCCTCATAAATGTTTGGACTTAATCGAGGTGGATAATACACTGTGACTTAGGGGATTATCCAATGAGTAATGGGTTTGTGCCACGTGGGTCAAATCTATGCGTGGATATAGCTCCACCAATCATAGTATAGGACATAGTGCCATCGTGGCAGAGACAACCAATCAGTTGCTCGACGAAGTTAAGGTATCAGCAGATACGAGAAAAAAAGTGGGTCTTTTCATAATTATTGAAAGGCTTCTGTTTGATCACATCTTCCTGTCACATTAAAGTCTCAAAATCAGTCTGACTCCAGCAAGTTTGCTTTCCACGACATGGTTTCGTAATAGGATCAGTTAACTGAGAGAGTTGGTTGATTTCACTTGGCAAAAATGGAGACCCGACTAGGTTTCATTATAATGTACGTAGGTCTAAGGTTATGATGGGCACAGAATTTTGGCCCAGAGAGCATACAGTTGTTTGATGGAGCCATCGGTTACATTCGTGTCCTCCATCTTTACATATGTGACTATTGATTGTTCTTCTTTCGTTTGTTTCATTTTCTATTGTTTTAGCTATTCAGAATGCTTCTAATGTTCTATATATACATACATATATATATATATATATGAGAGTGTGTGCTAGTGTAAGAGATTCTTCTCATGCTTCTCTTCTTCATTTTCTTCCACTTTTTGCCATTAGTCAGGCTATAGCATGTTCCTGTGTATCTACTTCTGCTGCTGTTTTAGACAAATCCAATTATGTTAATATTCTTTACTATACCTAATATAATAATCCTATGCCACCCAAATAGGATGTGCTTTTCACATAAACAATGACTAACTGATCTTTTCTGTTTTGCAGATAACTTCTGTTCCTTTCACTTGAGAGGCATAATATTTTGGAAATATTTTAAAAGTTGAAAATAAAAAATCTTAAACCTTAGGATATATGAACAAATGATAAAAATATATGAAAATATTTTTATATTTTTAAATCATGAATACCTTCAGGCTTCAGCAGAGCATTGAGAATTAATCAAGTTAACCTCACGATAAGAGAGAAACTTATAGGCAGAATTAGAGCATGATATGCTTTTCATTCCTCTGAATTAGAGCATGATGTGATTGTTCATAATTACAATCTATTGTTCATAAGATAGGTACATAGACGTCATTTTGGTATGATCCTTCTTCCAGTCAAGTCCATCTTAACATGAAACTAATAAAACCACCATCACTTAATAGTTAAGGCAGTACATTCACTTCATAAACTCCCATGAGATTGTTCTTATCTTCATAAATTGTTTTGTTTTCATCATACATGATTTACATTAGGGTTAGTCCTATGTCCAAACATGTGTACATAGATTTAAGATATGATATGTGTCATATATGTTATGTAGCATATATATTATAACTCTTAAGCTAATGTTGAAGAAAAACAAGCTAAGATCTGGATCATGTTTCTACTTATTTTAAATGGAAGTTTATATCATTAGCAAAGTTTAAGAGGAAATTTAGTCAATTGGCTTGTCAAAAAATGCTTTTCGGATTGTAAGTTTTTGTGTGTTTTAACTGTTGGAATAACAAAATATTTTTCTTTCCGTAAACAAAACTAGTCTTCTTTTATGTCCATGCCTTAATTTGTCCTATGATCTAGAAAAAGGAGAAAACATGAAAAATGTGATTTAAACTTAAACAACAGCCAATGAGAATCCCGAGCGTGAAGTTTGGAGAAGTCCATTAGTATACAGTTTTAACCGACACTTATTTTGACAATTGGTAGATACTTAATTATTGAAATGTTGATTGAATTTATAAAATGTTAAATATATATAGAATAATCAATTTATGAAGTATTTTCCCGAAAATACTATTTCAGCCACACAAGTATAAAATCATCACAATAATATGCACTAAGACATGTCAATGTAAGTCAATATTATGCTATTTAATATATTTGATCATTATTTTCCTAAAAAATAGTCACCATAAATGTTTCTTCAAGAAAGAAAAATGAATAATAAACTGTTGATTAGCACTTCAATAAATTCAAAAATAGTCTCTTTACTAGTTAGAGATGACACTGCGTTTATTAAATTCTCGTATATTAATGAGATTTTTATATACGGGATTTTTACTAAGTTATGCTTTTCAGTCTTCAGGATATATGTAGAACCGCCAAATTACTAGTTAATTTGTGCATAAGTGTGTACTATCTATATAGATCTTTGTTACTAGCACAAGTTAATTATTGTGACTCTGAATGATTCTAACCTATGTGTATGTGTGCTTAAGTGTGTCATCTCATTATTGTGAATACTTCACCAGCAGTAAATGCCCTTCTTTTGACAACTAATGATAATTGTGTTGTGTCTTTGCAGTGTTAAATCAACTATTGAAAGGTACAAGAAGGCTTGTGCAGATTCCTCCAATTCCGGATCCGTTTCCGAAGCTAATGCTCAGGTACAGTTTATCCAAAAAAACGTTTTGGTGGATGCATGCATGTTTATGGTCAATACTTATAATTAATGTTTAGGGTGTTGAATGATATTAGCTCCAACTCCCAGTAAGACTGATTATCTCTAGAACAAGGTTGACCAATATTTGTTGACTCGTTCAATCATCTGACCATCTGGTTGCATATCCTACGTATTGTTTCTATGTCCACACAGGTCTTCTCTACTTCAAAACGTTCTTTTTTGAAGTTTATTTCACTTTAAAATCTACAACTTTTATGCCTAATGTTTTAAAGATGGGGATGCTATTGGTGGATCTTGAATGTTGGCCATGCAAAATTGCAGAAGAGAGGCTATTACATTATATAAGAAAAAAGTATCACTATTGTACAGATCAACGAGTCATTGCGTTTATTGATTTGTATTGCAGTACTATCAACAAGAGGCAGCAAAATTGCGTTCACAGATTGGAAGTCTGCAGAACCAAAACAGGCAAATCATAAGTTGTGTTGGTCTTTTTCTTTACATGAAATCTGGTTTGGAACATCAAATCGATGAAAGTTTGTCTTTGCAGGCATTATCTTGGCGAGTCACTGGATACCTTGAATGTCAAGGATCTAAAGAACCTGGAAATAAAATTGGAGAAAGGTATCAGTAGAATCCGCTCCAAAAAGGTAAACTTTTCATGAAATATCCTTTTTTTTTGGACGTAACTTTGTGCAATTGATTGTATTATTGTTGACAAGTTCCTTCTTGTTTCTCTTTTTTTCTCAATCTACACAGAATGAGCTTTTGTTCGCCGAAATTGAGTATATGCAGAAGAAGGTACTCGTTTCTTGTAGAAAATGGTTTTACTCTTCAATCAATTATCATGTGCCTGAGAAGCCAATCACACTAGGAAACTCTGAATCAAAAGACTTGACCTCTGGACTTATCAAATTCATCTATTCAGGGGGGTTGATTTTCAGTTTTCACAATCCTAACACTTTCATCTTTCTTTTAATTGCACAAGATCTTCTGAAATATACCAAGGCAAACTTATACCCTTCACACTTTATAATCACTAGCCACTAATGGTTTCTCATTCATGCAACGTCCAATACTTGTTTTTCCTAATCCTTTCCTTTTGCTCTATTTTTTTCCGTAATATGTGGAAGAAATGCGATTGATAGAGTATCAATAATTGGATTTGACATTGCTAACTGTTTTTGACTGAAAATGGTCACCGCAGGAAATTGATTTGCACAACAATAATCAGCTTCTCCGTCAAAAGGTCTGCTTCTCTGTTCATTCAAAAAGGGGAGGAATAAAAAACCTGTCACTAATTACGAGTCTTTCATAAACATGCAGATTGCTGAAACAGAAAGAAAGCATAACAACATGAATTTAATGCCAGGAGGGAGTGGCTACGAGATCTTGCAGCCTCAGGCATTTGACTCTCGAAACTATTTTCAAGTGAGCGCATTACAACCCACTACCCATTATCAGCACCAGGACCAGATGGCCCTTCAATTAAAGTAAGATTCTTTTCCTTTCCTATTAAATGACAAAGCATCATGCACCAATTTCAACATTTACCTTAGTATTCTTGTGATCTTTGTATGAGTTAAGTAGTTAAAGCCTATAAACATATTCTTGTGGACATCATTTGGCTCCGATTATGTCCGTGAAACACACAGTTAACAAAAATAAGTTCAAAAACAAGTTCTTGTGAGCTTAGCCAAGTAGTTCTTCTTGGTTAAAACAAACCAAGCAACTTACGCAAATCTAAGATGTTTGCAGATCAGGTTGTTATTTGCGTCCCAGATTGTCCATAATTTGAACACACGTCTTTCTCCAGTATCTGTTTGATCAAGTATTCGTACTTATTGGTTGGCAGATCAGATTCTGCACAATGCTTGGCAAGCATATGAATAATCTTGACGATCATGGAAGCAAGCCTGAAATTTCTAAACCTTGAAACATAATATCAATTCCTTGAAGTAAATTCTAAATAAATTCTTACACAAGTAGCGCATATAATTTCATTACTTTTGAAGGATAGGGCCATGTCTTCTAACGATGATTAGTGTAGGAATAATCTTATTTGATCTTAGGCGATCAAAAAAGCTAAATTTCAGTGGGATAAAATGCACAACACCAGCCATCTGGTTCATCTTGCTCCCATCCCTTCTAACGACTACAAGTAACAAACTATGCATCTTACGAGTCAAAGTGGATATATATTTTAGCTTAGAACACTTTGTGGTTCTTGATGTGACAGAAATAATCAATAAGATGTGATTCTTTCCAAGTGTGTCCCTATATTTATTGAAAATATTCATAGGTGCGTGCCAATCTAACTGGTGAGGTATGTTCGGCACCTAATTTCAAGGTCTTCAACAATTAACATCTAATAGTTTTTCTGTGTTCTGCAGTTGATATGTTTCAAAGGGACCATATGGCTTTCAATTTAGCTCTTTGTGCAAACTATCTGGTGTTTCGTCAATGAAAGTTGCAAGTACGCTAGAAAAAGGAGAATAAAATCTTAGCAGCAAAAGTTAGCTTTGCCTGAGTGGAGAGCCTGGTATTCTCCCCTCTATGCATTAGCAATGTAGAACAAGTTAAGACCTATGAATATGTTTGCGAGTGAATTTCGTCTATGTATCTTTAGTACATGCATCCAGATTCTGTAACAGTTGCACAAACTTGTTTGCTAATCCCCTGCTTGACATAATATTTTCTCTTCTTTTATGTTTGCTTCAACATTTTATGGAAGTCTAGGTACAGTTATCTTATTAGCGGCGACAATTAGTTGAGTAACGCGTTCATCCCAACCCATTACTTCCAAAGCTGCATCAAGCGGCAACCTGAAACAACAAACATCGTGGATATCATCTACTGCTACCTCAAATTTGAATATACTGAGAAGATTGAGCCCAAACACTTGACCCCAAATAACATCTGTTTCTCTTTACCCTTTAACAATTGAAAAAAATCGTAGCTAAAGGCACAAAAATCGTTACTAATAGTAATCGGTGACGATTAGTTTTGTCACCCAAAATATCATCAAATTCCCGTATCTGAAAACTATAAGTGACGTTTTGTGCTTATCGTCGCTAATAATTTTTAACAACATTTTATTTCGTAGCAGAAAACTATTAACTACGTTTTGGGGAATCGTTGCTAATAGGTTTGTCTACGCTTATTTTTTGTAGCTAAAAATTGTAAGCTAAGTTTCTAGAAATGTAGTCAAAAGATTTTATTTACATTTATAGAAATGTAGTCAAATATTTTTAGCTACATTTCAAAAAACGTAACCAATTGTTTAGCTACATTCGCAAAAGCATAGCCAAATGCTTTTAATTACGTTTATGAAAATGTAATCAAATATTTTTAGCTATGTTTTGTATAAATTTTAACGAAATGTTATACCATTTTGGAATAAATTATTTGTTACATTTTTATTCCATATTATTGTATATAATGTATCGATATATTTTTATTGTTAGTTTATTATACAAAAATTTACAAAAATAATTAAAAATTTGAAGTATTGTATATAAAAAATAAAATATCATTAATTTCTTCGTATATAAGATTTTAATTACAACTTCAATAATTCATATATACAAATTAATAAATACCGAGAGTAGTTTATAAATTATAAATGATGAGATTATAAAAACAATTACAATATGTCCATGAATATGTAATAATCTAAAAAGCCTAGTTAAAATATAGTTAAAATATTGTGATTATTGAAACAATATTGCATAATTAAAGCAAACATAACATAACTTTACAATTCACGACATAATCACTCAACCGTAGCATCTTCTTCAATTATGTAATCCGAGAAAAAAAAGTATCAAATTTAAATTATAACTCAAACAAGAATTAAAAGAAAAAGCATAACAGATGTAATTAATATCGTTCACTTTCATCTTCACTACTATTATAATCTAATCCAAGTATTTTTCTGAGGTACTTATCATGCTTGACTAACTTTTTTTTGAGTATGTTGTTCTAATTAATCTTTAAGCGTCTTATTTTCCTCTTGAAGTTGTTGAATATAAGTAGATCTTGATGAGGTTGAAACATTTGGCGTAGGGGCAAAACCAAGACCTTTGATATAACTAGAATGTATACAAAGCACAGTATTGCAAATGTATCCTATGTTGACCTCATTCTTCTCAAACATTGATTTATATAACAACTCTCGAATCTTATTCTACAATTAAAAAAAAACAAAACCAATATTTAATATAAATATTATTAGTCAGTATTGCATAAATAAATAAACCTAAATATTAAACAAATTTTTATATTTCCATAGTTATTTTCCACTTCTTCTGACATCAACCCTTGACTTTCCTTATAGTCAGTAACTTTGTATAATGTGATCCTATCTTACTTTTATCCATGTAGTTCCTTCTCACTCTGTTTTATGAAAGAAAATTACAAGGCATAATAAATAATATAATATTTGTTGATGTAATTATAACTTGTAAACTAAGATCTTACATATTCATTTCGGACAACTACAAATAATTTGGACCCTTGATTGTGAGGTGTTTTCATTTTTCCTCTATTGACCTTTGCCTTCTCACATTTTTCCTAAATAAATAAAAAAGATTACGTAGTCGTTGAATTATCTAACAAGATTAATGGAAACAAATGTGAAGGGAAAGAAAATAAGCCTAAACTTTGGGAGAGACTTAATAATCAAACAATTTATTTTAATTTTCTTGAGACAATCATTCCGGAACATGTCTCTGTGCCTCTGCAACAGAAGGAAAGATTTATAAAATTGATGCAACCTATAATAATGATCCCTGGTCCTTTGTTTCAATAATGAAGTCACGCAATTTGAAACATTAGGGCTCTCGATATCGACAATATTCAATTTCAACTCTGAACAATAAGTAAAAGTGTAATTAATCTTAAAATAAGTGAAACAATATTGCATATAGTTAAATAAATTGAAAAAAATTGCTGCAACTTTATCCAAAGCATTTTGAAGCAAGTTGTCTTCCTTCAAGTCCTTAACATGTTTCAATCAAGTAATTATGTTCTCGCAACAATCCCCAACTCCCTTGACAATTTTATAGATTGGATCTTATCTATATGATAACCTTGCAAAGTATCAATCTATATTGACAACTTGTTATTCATTGCAACATGCATTCGTTGCAATTCATAACCTCTAGTTTTACCTCTACATCTTTTTTTTAAATATTGACATTGGAACTTGAAAACAAATCAATAATGATAAGAAAATACGCATTAAATATGTAAATATATATTAGAGGATAAGTCTACTTATATGTGTTAAAGATTAACAAACTTGCAGATTCCTCTATACTAGTTGATTCATTGTTATTTAAGGAATAATCAGGTTATTCCTAACTAATTTCATTAATGGTTGAGGTTGAATGTTATTGTTAGCTAGGAATTGAATTAATGTCACCAAATGATTGATCTGGCTAAAGTTGCAGATCCTTCTGTTCCATAATTTTCATACCTACCACCTTTTTCTCATTGTTTTTGCTAGGTGTCATTATATTAGATATCTATAAAAACAAACATAAATTTTGGTAACATTACAATACATCCAATCATCATTACAAACATACATTCAATCATTAACATTAATCACACTAACATAACTTAATCATTAACAATCTGCATTAACATAAGTCAACTATCAATAATACGCACACATATAAGTCAACCATTAACAATATGCATTAACATAATCATTCACAATCCGCATTAACATAAGTCAACCATTAATAATATGTATTAACATAATTCAGTCATCAACATTCCGCGTTAACATAAGTTAATCATCAATAATACACATTAACATAACTTAATCATCAACAATCTGCATTAACATAAGTCAACCATCAACAACACGCATTAACATAACTTAATCATCAACAATTTGCATTAACATAACTCAATCATCAACAATTTACATTAACATAATTCAATCACCAATAATACGCAATAATATAGCTCAACCATAAAAATTCACATTAACATATGTCAACCATCAACAATGCACATACACGTAAGTCAACAATCAATAATACTAGTTTAAGCTTACATATTGATTCGTCGTTTTGTCTTACCTTTGGAGGTCGAATCAAAAATATAATTCCAAGGATTGCAATATAGAATGCAACCTCGGGTCCTCTCACTTAATCAGAACCTAATGAAATGGACCTAAGCAAGCCTATATGTCATAAAATGCAAGCTAAATTAGTAAGGAGGGGGGTTTTTGATCCTTTGAAACATTAACTACACTAAATTGAATTGTAAAAAACATGTAAAATGTATTTTTGGATTTTTGGAAATAGAAAATGAAAAGATTAAAACAAGTGAGTAAAGAAGTGATAAAATCCTCTTGAAATGAGCTTTGGCTATCATAGTTCAAAACTAATTTGATGGGAGTAGAAATCACTAAGTTTTAAATGGTAAACCTTAAAGGACTCTTTAAGTCCAGGATCTTGATCAATGAACTCCATTTCTCAAGATCTCGTTAAGCGCTCTTAGTGTGTGTGGTGGGATTTGCCAATGCAATGGGTCAAATGAAATCTAACATCAACTCAATATCAAACACAACCATGCAAGATAATAGAGAATCAACAAGATCATAAGTAGACATATATGAGACTTCATATATTTAAGCTCAAAGTTCTACACAAACAAATCCAAACTCCACATTGAATATCCAACATTTGATTAAACTATAATCAAGTAGCTTCACTACAAGTTACAAATACTAGACTTAGGCATTCATAAATCATAGCTAAACTACGGATTAAGCTACTCCCCTTTTGAGCTCATTAAACTCCAGCTGTCGCTACATCTTCAAGAGGAAAGGAATGTCTAACCATGCATTGCAACCGGAAGCTTCACAACTAGGAATGAATCCAAGCTACCCATGATGGAAGTTGGCGGTGAAAATGAGATGGAGAGAGACATAAGAGAAAATAATGCAAGATGATGGATAAATGAGGGAGATATGAAAGAACAATAGATTCGTCCCTCTGTCTCTCTCACTCGGGAGCCCCGAAGGGAACCGTGGGTGTTAAGGTAGTGAAATGTGTGTCGAGTGTCCTCCCTCCTTTCCAACTGATGGAATATTGATGTATATATATGTCGGCTCTCTCCAACTTATCCAAAAATAGGTTTCTTCTCAAAACGAGTTGTTGGGTCGGGTTTGCACAGTAGGTAAAACTTCTGAAAATGGTTCAGGTCTTCCAAGGTTCGTCACGGTGAAACTCTAACTTTGCCACGGCGATCTTTAATTATTTCGTCGTGGTGATTTTTAATGGTTTCACCGTGGCAAAACACTGACTTCGTCGTGGCGAACTTTACCTGAAAGGTCATCTCGTAACTTCCATTTCTTTGTTCCACTTTTAGCTCTACTCTTCTTAAGTGACCTGTAATGAAAAATAATAATTTGTAATATCAATTGTCCTACAATTTAAGGGAGTGCAATTGTTAATTAATTATGACAATTTGACCCTCAAATTACATTAATTGAAAACAAGCACTCTTAGGCCAAATTAAGCACAATATCCAACAAAAGGAGCCGAAAAGTATAACAAAAACTATGAAAATGTTAATAAATAATATAGCAAACTTGGGTTCAATCACATATAATCAAAACTATGTCTTTTTCTAATTTTTCAAGCTCTTCTACTTTCAATGTCTTACATCGTAATTGCTAAAAAAACTCATCAAATTGTGTGAAAGTTACAAACACATCCTTTGACAAACACCTACATATTCCAACATAAAGTAATTGTTGCAGAAGTATATAACAATCATGAATTTTCAACCCTGAAACTTTTCCCTCGCTAGCATTGACATCATGGGCTATATTAGATGCATACCCATCAGGAATCTTGACTGATTTAAGAAATTGAAAAAGAGTTTGCTTCTACTTTTTTGACATGTTGTAACATGTAAGTAGAATGATGTATGACCCATCATCTCTTCTTTTTAAATGCAAATCTTTTCTTATCTTCATTTCTTTTAAGTATATTCTAGCTTTAATTGTGTCTTTTGATTTGTCATCAATTCTCATTAAAGTAACTAAAATATTCTCACAAATGTGTTTTTTCAATATGCATCACATCAGGATTATGACTTAATAGCAATTTCTTATATTATGGCCAATTGAAAAATATGCTTTCTTTATTCCAATTAAGATTAAAAAAATTACTTGGTTGTTTTCTAGGTGTAAACTAACCTGGATGTGATAGCTGCTCTACCACATCATCACTAGACAAGTTCATAGTAGCTTTACTGTGTTATGCTTTTACCATTAAACAATTTTTTTCTTTTCCATCTATGCCCATGTTCCAGGTAATGACGATGTCTTATATAACATATTTTACTTCGTAGCCTCATTGAATAAGTTTGATTATTACATACAAGACTAGTCATATACCTTTTAGTACTCCATCTAGACAAATTGTCATAAATTGGAAAATCATTTATAGTCCACAAAATAGATGTTTCACCTTCAACAACATCATAAGTTTCTAATCCAACCTCCCAGAGATGGTTTAAGTCATAAATTACTGGTTGCATGTATACATCGATATCCTTACCAGGAGCAGTAGGTTTAAGTCATTAATTAGTTGTTGCATGTATTTGTCGACAAAATCTGCAAGTGCACATAATCGTTCCTAGTATCTACAAATCAAGTATTCCAAGGTCGTCTCCCACAAGGACTAAGATACTCACTACTGAATTAATCCTAATTACTTAAACTAAAATAACAAAAAGCTAAAAGGATGATTGGATTAAAGCAGAAAATAAATTGTAAAGATTGTAAATAAACAAACAAGGAAAATATGATGATTTAGACTTAGGGCTTTGGGGTTTACCAATTTAAAATAAATTATGGAATTGATTGAATGACAAGTTATAATAACAATTGCACAAATTTACTTATATTCTCTCTTAAGACATATAAGAATACCTAACTAGTTGATTACCATCTCTCAATGCAAAACCTAACTAGTCAAATTCATTAAGAACAAGCAACCATAAGTTATCACACTAGTTCAGGATATCTCTATCTCTAAATTTAATGTGTTTATCTTTCTACGGCACAAATCATACTTCACCTCTTAGTTCATCATATGATTCCTAAGGTTGCATCTATGGTGATCAAGCATAGAAACAGTGAAGTTCAAGAAAGATAAACATAACCTAAGAACTTTCATTTAACACCAATCAATCCATATAATATAAATCAATCCCCCAAAGTAGGCTACATCCCTAACCCTAAACGGGGTTTAGTTCCAGAACATGATAAAAGAATCCAAACAAATAAAGACAATCAACATCCAAGAAAGAGTAGAGAGAGAAGATAGAGAGAATACAAAACAAGATTACTTCCAATGCTTGATTCAATCCTCTTTGATCTTCTTCTTTGCCTCTTTTTGGGGGCCTCCTTTTGTGCAGCCTCGTTTTCAATGTAGAACCCCCACTTTTGGTCTTAAAAATGAGTATGTATAGTGTCTTAGGCTCAAAGAAACCTAGTTTTTACCAAGCAAGAGAATATGGATCGTAATAATGCCGACAAAGTTTGTTAGGTGGACTTCATGTCTGCTGGGTGGGCCTTTTCAAGTTTTCGAAGAGAATTTGGCCAGTAAATGTCTGTTAGGTAAAAAGGCTATTGGTTCTAGATGGGTTTATAAGGTGAAGCTTAAACCTGATGGGACTGTGGATCGGTATAAGGCTAGATTAGTAGCCAAGGGTTATCATCAAGTTGAGGGGATTGATTTTACTGATTCATTCTCTCCTGTAACTAAGACAGTCACTGTCAGAATGTTGTTAGCTATTGCAGCCCATTTTTCTTATCCCATACATTAGTTAGATGTTAATAATGCGTTTTTGCATGGTTTTCTTGATGAGGAAGTTTATATGTTACCTCCGTATGGGTATACTAAAGCTGGTCCTCATGAGGTTTGTAGGGTGAATCATTCCTTGTTTGGTTTAAAGCAAGCTTCTCGTCAGTGGAATTGTGAATTTACGAAGCGTCTACTTTCCTTTGGTTTTATCCTGTCTAAACATGATCATTGTTTGTTTATGAAGTCCACTGGTTCTATTTTTGTTGCACTTCTTATATATGTGGATGATATTTTATTGGCTGGCCCATCTGAGGTTATTTTGACTGAAGTTAAACAATTTATGAATTCTGCCTTTATTGTTAAGGATCTTGGTCCTGCTAGATATTTCCTGGGTTTGAAAATTGCTCGTCTTTATGCCGGTCTCTATGTTAATCAGCATAAATATATCTTGGATTTATTGTGTGATTCGGGTTTGACTGGTGCCAAGCCCGTTTCTACACCTTTGCCTAAGGGGTTGAAATTGGTTGATGCTTCTGGTTCTTTGTTGGAGGCTGTTGGGGCGTATCGTAAGTTGATTGGTAGGCTGCTTTATTTGTGTTTTACACGGCCTGACATCACCTTCGTTGTACAACAATTGAGTCAATTTGTTACTACTCCTTGTACCGATTATTGGGCTGCTGCTCTTCAATTGTTGAAGTATTTGAAGGGTTGTCCTTCTAAGGGTTTGTTTTTTCCTGCTTCCACTGCTTCTTCGGTTTCTAATATGCCTTCTCTTTGTTCTCTCGTGGCCTTTTGTGATGCTGATTGGGGAGCCTATTTGACTACTCGTCGATCAGTTTCGGGTTTCTGTATATTTTTGGGTTCTTCCTTAGTCTCTTGGAAGACTAAGAAACAGCCCACTGTCTCTCGTTCGTCTGCTGAATCTGAGTATCATAGTATGGCTTCTACTGTATGTGAGTTGTTGTGGATTTCTTATGTGTTGCGTGATTTGCAGATTTCTTTTGTTTCTCCTATTCCTTTATGGTGTGATAACAAGGCGGCTTTGCATACTACTACTAATCTCGTTTTCCATAAACGGACTAAACATCTGGATATTGATTGCCATGTGGTTTGGAATCAGTTTAAGATTGGGTTTATTGCCCCTGCTCATGTCTCTTCCAAGAATCAGTTGGCTGATGTATTCACCAAAGTTTTGGCAGCTCCTCTTTTTGCTTCTCTTCTATGCAAGTTGGGTTTGGTTGATGTTCACCAAACTCCAACTTAAGGTAGGGATGTTAAAGTGATGGCTTAGGTTGTGTATTGTTTATTTTAAAAAGTGTTGTCGTTTCTATTGAAGTGTTGTAGTTTTGTACATAGTAGCTAAGTGTTTTATGTTCTGTATATATCCAAAATCTGACTTGATGTACTTTTTTGAAGTTGAATAATATACAAGTCAGTTTTATATACAACTCTCTCGAAAGCTATGTACATAATAAAATAAAAAAATTTATTTAATAATAATAATCAGCCACCAAATAGCAAATAATAGTTGTATAGTTGGTCCCTAACTCAGAATAGAGAAGATCATAACTCTTTACTACGGTCATTGCTTTCCGAGATAGATGTGTCTTAAATGTATATAATGTACAAGCATCAAGGAATCACTGGATTTAGGAACTAGAATCCATTACAGGACTAAACCACACAGAAGTTTCCTTGTTATTTATACAGCAATTCCAATTCAAATTAGCTTCGGACCTAATCTGTCTTTGATTCAGTGGAATGCACTTCCTCTGGATGGTTTTTTCACAGTAGAATGCCTCATATCTTGCGCGATATGGGCTTTCTTTTTCGCTGTAAAAGCTGCATCAGTGGCCAGAAGATATCCAGTCTATGGAAACCTTTGGACGCCTGCAAGAAATGCAGATGTTATTGAAATGTTGGTCATTTTCGACACGGTAAAAGAATATTGAGTTTAATGGCATACAATTACCTCTACTATAAAATGTGCCCATGCGTTATTTGATTGGTTTTCCATCACACCCTTCAAAATTGTTAAATTCAGTCCACGGATCACTTGAGCAATGTCCAGGAAGAGTATTTGATCGTTGCAAAGCATCTGTCAAAGCAGAGGTTTTGAGTTGCTAAACATTGAAATAGTGAGAACTGTTAAACTAGCAGGACAAACCTCAATAAGAATGTGTCCTGGATACTCAAGGTCTTCCACAACTATAGGGCATTCTTGGAGCTCGGTTCCAAATTCAAAGGCCCAGCTTCTTCCATTATGAAAGTAATTTTTGGAATCAGCTGATCTGCAACTCTTGCGTGAAGCCACCTGTAAGAAGTTCAGTTTCAAATTATTTTGTTGTCAAGGTATTCACATGGAAGTTGAGCTTGCTAATGATTGAACACAGTATGAAAAGGCCTTTGTTTAAGCAAATGAAAACCAATCAGTTTATTTATGAACCACTTTTTTACAACAGAAACATGAACTTCAAAGTACTGTTACATTCCATAACCACTCATTTCCCATACCTAAATTTTCCTGAAAGATAAAACTGCTAGACATTAATCTGTATGAACTCACTTTACATACCTCCTGCTGCACCCACTGCCTCAGTTTCTCTGCTTGAGAAGTTAGACTTCTCATATACAATATATGCTTGACCGTTTGGTCTAGTAGTCCATCAATGCTACACTGCAATTTCACAAAAGACACTTGCAGACATATTAGATATCAAATCTTAAGTAGAATCCTATTAAAGCTCCAGAAAAAAGAAATATCAGCAGAGCGCTTACCTTTGCTCCATTAGGAACAAGTTCCCTGAGTTCTTTTACCCTATCCTGTATCAGCTGTCTATCTCTTGGTCTAGCCCTTTGGTTATCACCTTGCTTCGTCCTCCTTTTGCTAATATTTGGTGACTTTTGTCCTTTCTGAGGCTGCAAGTATTTGTTCCTTTGTTGCTGATCCTTAACAAAAATCATGTTTATCATGCTCTTCAAAGCATCAGAAGTAGGATTAATATTTCTTCCATCAGCAGCATGCTCTGACCTATCTTGGCTCAACGGAGCTTGATTGCTCATCGCGAGAACATTAATTTCAGATTGGCTTTGTGATGCAGACGATGCACTATACTGTCCCAGTGAGCTCACGGATGACTTGAAACTTTCAGAGCAATCAACAGAAGTATCACCTGAATCATCATAACCTTTAGAAACAACAGCGTCCAACAAATATTGAGGACCAGCTCCTTTAGCAGAATATGAGCGGTCAGTTATTTCACTTGGATCTTGGCTGTATGTCAGAGTTGAGCTGCTGTAACTATCATCATGTAAGCAGGAAGAGTTCCAGAAAATATCACTGGTATGGCCCTGAAAAGCTGGTCCAAGTGCTTTATGTAACTCGCAACCCTTTGGAAAGCTAAGGATACCATCAAAACTTTCATGATCCACGTCAGCAGAAGCCCTACCTTCAAATGACTGCATTGACACACCTCCAGCTGAATAAGAATCTGTAGTTCCAGTAACAGCTTGTTGAGAAACTCCCACATCAAAGTCAGTAAACTGGGAATACACTTCTAATTCCTGCATCAGACAGGAGAGTTCAAACAGCTTGCTCTCTACCATCTCTAGTTGGCTCGTATTTAATGACTCGGTTGAAGTTGATACTTCAGAAAGATCATCTGGTGCATCCTCGATCTCGCTTTTGCTTTCAAATTCAAAAGCTTGCATAAGATCTTTTCCATAACACATAAACATGTCTTTAAACATCGGCATTGGCTTCACTTGACTTGCAGCAGTAAAATTCTCTTTATTCAGCCTGAAATGACCCAAATCCTCTGCTTTCACAGGCCTATTTGCAAATGCTGATGTTACATTTGAGTTCGTCATGGGACAAGATGTTAGAGGAGATGTAATCTGAGCTTCAAAATCCTTCTTCAGACACAAAGGCAGACCATAATCCCCAACTTGGATGAGGCCAATGATGACATCTTTGAGATGATTCACCACTTCAATATCTTCAGCAACCTTGAACATAGAAAAAGAACAAAGAGAAGGCCTTAAATTAAGACTTACAATGAAACGAAAAAATGTTTAAATCTCTCCCCTGCAAACACAAAGCGCATGCACACAAGTATAACACAGGAGTGCAAATGCACAAGAATAGCGGAAAAGTAATCCAGAATTACATTTGGGTTGGTCTTTCAGACATGAAGGCTTTCCTACAATCCTTCATTTTGACTTGTATTATTTTCATCAAAGACAACAGATCAACCGCATGGTTGGACAAAATTTGAAATATTATAGGCACCTATCAAATAGAACAAGAAGTCACCACACAACTGCACGAAGTTAAGGAAATATGCTCACCTCTTCAAAGGACCCCAGCTGTAGTACTCCTTGAGAAGCTACAGGTACCAGCAAAATTGTCTGCCCAAAGTATTGCAAGCAACAAGTTTGTATTCAATTTAAAGAATAATCTTAAAATCTTGAGAAATTAAATCATAAATATCCTATAAAAGATTTAAGCAATTGAAAAGAACCAACAATCCCATCCCAGGAACATGCACAAGTATTTTAATGAACACAGAAGTATCTTACGTGCAGGCATATAGAGGAGGAAATATCGCAATATTTTAGTTACCTTTATACCTGTTGCAAACTGAGGCAGCCACTCTTCTGGACACTGAAAATGGAATAATGTCATTTGTAAGCATGGCTTGTTATTTTTTAGGTACTAGCCATATTTATCATTTATTGCTATTAGAAATCTGACCTCAGAAACTAACTCAGGAAGCAATTCTCCATTCAAAATATTTTTCAAGGAAACCCAGCAATGCTTTCCAGTTAATGCTACTTTACCAGCAACCCTGAGAATTTTTGGAAGACAAGAATCAATTTTCATCCCTCAATACCTTGCATATAATGGGATCTTAAAATATGTCCTTCCACTGATTTTAACATTAAAGGGAGACTTTGATGGGCTTATTTTTTAAATAGATTACTTCGTTTACATATTCAGTAGTAGAGCTCACGATCTGTTACAAAATGGATCAAGGTGATCATACCCTTCTCCTACAGTGTACTCAAGCTGCTGCATGTCAGCCAACACAAATCCAAATGGAGATGCGTCAGAGGTACAATACAGTGGTGAAGTTTCAAACTGCAGAGAAAATGTACCACCAATTCCACTGCTATAAATATCTTCACCTCCCAAAGGTTCTCTTAGTTTTGGACAATCAAAATACCCGTCTTCCCAAGTTAAGACCCTGTCATTAAGTTATGGATCACATGTTACACTGCATGATAAATCGTTGATATGGACAAAGACTTGAGGACTAAAAATATTAACAAGAAAACAGGTCAGCAAGTAGAAAATAAGGGATTTATACTGAAAAGGAACAGGTTCAAGAACTGCAATTCTAGTTCTACACAAAAAGAAAGAGATAAAAATTTACTTATAATATGAACATCAAAACTTCTCTCAAACATTCACCATCTTTAGATTTTTATTTAAGCTATCAAAGGACATAGCATCAAGTACCCAACAGAAAACTGCAAAACTGCAATACCTTGGCTTTAGAATTTTGCTTAGACATCAGACAAAAGGACTCTCTATGTATCCAAAATAAGAACTCTTACGTATGAAATTCCCCATAAATAAGTCCTAAATTAAAGAAATCATAAGAGTAACACAAGGTTGGGGCAGGGGGCAAAATCCATAAAAAAATTGAACAAAAAATTTACTGTATCATCACATTAAGCAAATACATAGGGATTCAGAAATAACAACTTACATGGAGTTTTCATGCCTGAGTTTCCAAAACACGGCATATATCCAGTGTGAGTCACTGCAAAGACTTCGGAGCAATTCCCCCAAAGCACTACTTCCCATTCGTTGACTAATTGGAAAAAACAACAACTAACAACAACAAAAATTCCCTACTACTATTTCTAGCAGAACAACAAATTTATCCAAACCCCTAAACTTATTTCTAGCTTCCCCGATAAGAACCTCGCCCAGCTTGTTTTATCAGTAAACCCGCTCTTCGTTTCCTCGGTGGTCCCACTGAATTCAGGACCAAAAGTCTCATAGCTAATAGCATCAATGCTACTATTTGTGAGAAGCCAAATCAACTCCTTTATCACAAAAATGCACTTAAAGCGATAAAAACTGAACTTGGAAGTCCATGTGAACGATCTCTTGATTTGAGATGAGCAGCGTCTTAAAAATAACAAGCTATTGAACGAAGATCGCCTACTCTAGCTTGCAAACGTCGCGACTGAACAAAAAAGAGGCTAAGCCGAGGCGCTACATTCAGACTTGGCTCGCTCTCACTTGGTCAATAAACTACATAAAAGATGAAAAATCAAATAGGAAGAAGCCGTCAGCTAAATGCACGTAACCAGTAAAAGGTGGGACAAAACCATAACTAAAACTTCAAGAACAATCGGTGGACTTGGAAATCACTTTCTAGGCAAGCAAGCAGAGTGCAACAGCAAAAGTAACTGGAATTAGGAGTTACCTGAAAGCAAAGATTAGAGAAAATGGAGATTAACTCAAATTCGTTGGATTCCATAATCAGGGAAAATGCTATGCTGAGTAGCCTTTGATGGAGCCCAGCTTATATAGTGTTCCGCCTCCGGTCACCCGTCAAATCCTTGTGGCCCACAACTGAACTGCAAAAAATAGTAAAAAAATTAAAATAAGCTATAAGGCAAAACTTAAAAGTCTAAAAGACAAAACTTCCTTTAAGACTTTATTATTTAACAAAAATAGAAATTCCTTTATTTATAAAAATAACAATAAAATGTAAATTTAATTTTTTAATTTTACTCTAACCAATTAAAATAATTATTTTATTTAAATTAGATTTAATTAATTCAACAATTTTAATTAAATTGTCCTATTATTTAATAATTAATAAGGCATAGAATTATTTTTATGATAATTATTTTCTATAACTATTATTCTTTAATTTATTAAGCTAGATTTTTCCTCTAATTTTTGGTATATATTCAATTTTAATTATTTAATTTTATAGTTTTAAGTTTAAAATATTTTTTAAAAGGAGAGAGAGGATCAGATCCTCTGTTCCGGTTAAATAGTTCCTATCAAATTTCATTAAATCTCATCCACATGTTTATATGAGATCTACACAAATATTTGAACCAAATTAAGTAACACAGGGTTTGAACACCTTAACGAGAATAGGGTGCTCCAACTCGAGAGAGAGCACATGTTAAAGTATTTACTTAAACTATGATTACTGTTAATTTCTTCGTCTTTTTCTTTTTAAGGAATAAGCAACAATAATAATAATTTAGTAAAAATCTTGTCAATAAGCGGAGTTTACGAAGATCCAGTCATATGCAACCTTATTTTTAACCAATAAAGAGAATGACCCACATGAATCTTTTTAAGGAATAATAAACATAAATGTTGTCTTGAAAATCCATGATTAAAAAATTGAAGATACCTATAAAAATTTTGAACTGGTCAATTTTTTAATTCGACTTGTTTCAATAACCTCTATTATTAAAAATTAATTAATTAGTTTTCGTAAACTTACTGGATTTTATAAATCTGAATAAATCACTTAATTTTTATGTTTAATTAAATTTCATTTTTTCAATAATCAAAGATTTTTTTATTTAATCTTATTTCAGGTTCTTCAATATTGTTCAATCTTTATCAATTTCATAACGATCTAATACTGATTAAACCTTTAAACCTCTTTTATTATCGGTTTAATTTTCGATGTAATTTTTTAAACATTAGGTAAAATAGAAATTAAAAAGTCATAAATCTTTAACTTCTGATATTTCATATATCATTCTTTAGGGTGTAATAGTTTAATTATTTTGAGTGCATGCAATGCAACCGAGAAACTATCTACCAAGTTCTACCTAATTGGTAACTTTCATAATAAGATTTGTTGCAGCTGCTTTCCGACCTAGTTCTTTGTAAGAAAAGGTGCCGACTTTTTATGTGAAAATTGATTGGACCGACCACATGAAAGTTCTGCACATATTGTAAGAACATATCATGAATAGTAAGCTGGTGTTTGCCTAATTTGAGCTTACTTGGAGTGATCTATGTATCTTCACTAAATTGGTCAAAGATAGCTTCTTTAACCCAATTTTAAAAAGGGAAATTAATTATTATTACCCTCTTTTTAATTTTTATATCTTTGAAAGTCATGCAACTTATATAATGCTTAAATTGATTGAGTTATTAGGTTTTTTTTTTTGAAACAAAGTCAATACCAATAGCATTAATCAGAGAGTTAGGAGAAAATCTCAACTACAACGGCTAGCATATAAATATAAGACCCTTGCTAAGGTATGAGCTTCAACATTGGCTTGCCTACGATCCCAACAGACCTTGATATGAGGTCTGGCGTGTAATAATTGCTTACATTTCAAAATGACTCTATCAAATTCAGTCCAAGAATCATGAGAATTATTCATAGCAGAAACTATATTTTGGGCATCTGAGTAAAAAGTCTCTCTATCCTGACAAAGAGGTAAGACCCAAGTT
>JANKOD010000002.1:30599905-30610314 GCA_026284645.1 Erythroxylum acuminatum
TGTAAATTCAATTCAATTCTAATTTCATTAATGGAATTCAATTCAATTCATACATGAATTCAATTCTAAGTGTACCATAGGGAGACTGCTTGAGGTGGTGCATCTTGTAAAAGTATCAATTTTTCAGTGAATCTACATGTCCATGTCTACCCAACAATTCAAGAAGAGCTACCGTTGCTCACCGTCTCTACAGCAGTTCTACTCTGGAGGCCCATTCGCTGTGGCATCCAATGGCTCCTTCATAGCCTGCAGTTGTGGTGACTCCATCAAGATAGTCGAATCGGCCAACGCGGCTGTCAGGGCCACCATCGATGGGGCCGTCACGGCTTTAGTCCTTAGCCCAGATGACAAGTTGCTCTTTTGTGCAGACCATAGCCGGCAGATTAGGGTCTGGGACTTGAACAGTATGAAGTGTGTACGCTCATGGAAGGTGAGTCAAATTCAGGGTTGAAGGTGGTTTTTGTTTTGGTTGGTTGATTGATGTGAAAAAACGTTGCTGGCAAAGTGGAGGATATGGAGAATAAGGGAGTTTCAGGAGGATTACATATTCTCTGTGCCCTTGGAAATTGATTGAGTCGATGAGATAATTTATCTGATCAGTTGGTTCCGTTGTAGCCCGAGCAATTAGTAGAAATACATGCAAGTTTCGGTTGCTTGCATTTAACTTTTCAATCTGCATAGCTAACATGCTGATGTTTTTTTGGGCAGGGCCATGAAGGTCCGGTGATGGCTATGGCTTGTCATGCATCTGGAGGCTTGCTTGCAACTGGTGGAGCAGATCGGAAAGTTCTTGTCTGGGATGTTGATGGGGGCTTCTGCACTCATTACTTCAAGGGGCACAAAGCGGTTGTTACCAGTATTATGTTCCATCCTGATGCAGATAGAACCCATGTAAGTTTCAATTAATTAGTTGGCTTGTGCTTCTGTTTTGCTATGCTTAATCTTTTACTAGATATTGTTTTTGTTTAATGATGTGGAAGTGACACCACATGGGGTTACGAAGTCTAAGGGAAATTTGATTATGATGATAAGTTAAGAGACTTATAATGGCTGCGATAGTTACTGTTAAGATCAAAAGTTGTCAATTTTTTTGTTGAGATGCTTAGTTTACTTTTCCATACTATTTCAGCAGTTCTTTTGTCATATGGGTCATTTGGCAACCTTTTACTTTTTGTTTTATAGCTTTTCTCTGGAAGTGACGATGCATCTATACGAGTTTGGGATCTTCTGAGCAAGAAATGTATTTCAACCTTAGACAAGCATTTCTCAACAATAACATCTTTGGCAGTATCTGAAGATGGGTGGACACTGCTCAGTGCTGGAAGGGATAAGGTATCAATCAATTAATCGTGCTAACCCAACAACTAAGATGTGAATAATAGCAGGAATGACTTAAGCTTTCTGGTGCACATCATGTTGAAATGTGGTATCTTGGTCTGTTGGACTAGTTTCTATTTGTGAGTTAAATTGAATTAGATAATTTGTTAGCCAATTTCAGTAACTTATGTTTTAGGTAGTAAATTTGTGGGACCTTAAAGACTATGCGTGCAAGATGACAATTCCAACTTATGAGGTGTTGGAGGCTTTGTGCGTAGTTCATTCCGACTCTCAGTTTGGTTCAATTATGACTTCAAACAACCAACTTAACAAGAAGAGCAAACCTGGGACATCAACATTTAATTTCATCACAGTTGGCGAACGTGGGATTGTACGCATTTGGGACTCTGGGAGGTAAAATTGTTGTTGAGGGAAATTTTTAGAACTCTTAACTTGCCTCAAAATTATCAGACTTCCTTCACTTTTGATCCTTTGACTGTATTTTTACTCATTACTGACTACCTTTTGATTGCTATATATTATTTGCTTGACAGTGCAGTATGTGTATATAAGCAGAAGGCCTCAGATGTAAGTGTTAACTCAGATGTCAATGAATCAAAAAGAGGTTTCACTGCTGTTGTCATGCTTCCTTTGGGTCAAGGGCTACTTTGTTTGACTGCAGATCAGCAATTTCTATTTTATTCTTCATTCGTAAACCATAAAGGTAAGTTTAAATTAATACTCAACAAGAGGCTGGTTGGATACAATGAAGAGATTCTTGATATGAAGTTTTTGGGTGAGGAGGAAAAGTTTCTTGCTATTGCCACAAACCTTGAACATGTAAGTTGCTATATAATCTCATGTCCTCATGCAGACATTTGAGAATAGCATTCCAGTAGCTGTATCATATAATTGGTGATTACTGAGTATTGATTATTGCTGTTAAAATTTGTCTTTTTGAGAAGATTATAAGATAGTTTTTCTCTCCTCTCTCCTATTTTATTTATCAACTTTATGTTGCATGCCTAAAGATTTGTTTGTATTATTTTAGGTGGGCAGGATTGCCGCCCCTTATGCATATATGCTCCTGACTTCTGAAATTTTTTTGTTAATTTTTCTTTCCTAATATATGTATGTATCTTAATTTGCCAAGTGCAGGTTCAAGTTTATGACCTGGAGTCTATGTCATGCTCTTATTTATTGATAGGGCATACTGAAATTGTTTTATGCCTCGATACCTGTGTTTCCACTTCTGGAAGGAAACTTATTGTGAGTGGTAGCAAGGACAATTGTGTAAGTTTTGAATCCGACCTCTGCTTATGTGGATTGTAGAAAACCTGGCTGTAATTCAGGCCTCTGGTTAATTGCTCAAAGTTGCATTATTATTATTATTTTGGTTATTTGATTTCAATATGGTTTAGTTACTCTCTCTTCTCTTGTCTCCCTCCAAAAATACCCTGCAGGTAAGATTATGGGATTCAGAAAGCAGAAAATGCATTGGTGTTGGGACGGGTCACATGGGAGGTGTTGGATCCGTGTCATTTTCAAAGAAGTCAAGAAACTTCTTTGTTAGTGGTAGTAGGTAAGTAGTTCCCTAGTCATCTCATGTCCGGGGTCTTTCTTCATTTTTAAACCTTCATTACATGCTGGATCTGCATAGTGGTACAAATAACTATTTGGAAGTGATATAGCCATACTCCATTTATTTTAGGAATCCATCAATGTCATTGCTATGCATATATATTAGATTTAACCACTCTGTTCACTTCATATGGTTATTAAACTGTTTGTGGATGGGGTGTCAAGGTACCCAACTTGAACTGTCTTATATTTTATGAACATTTGAGGTGAAGTGCTGCACTTTTGAAAGTGACAAGTAACGTACAAATTTGTTAGCCCAATGTTTTTGCAGGTTTTTACTACATCTAGATTTGCAGTTTATTTATATAAATGAGAGAAAGCAAGTGACATAAAAATATTTAAATGTTTTTGTCATTTTTAGGTTATGTTAATGATTGTTTGACTTTTTTCATAGTGATCGTACAATCAAGGTATGGAACTTGGATGAGATCTCATATGATGTTGATCAGCCTTTTAATTTGAGAGCAAAAGCAGTTGTGGCAGCTCACGATAAGGACATAAATTCTTTGGCTGTTGCACCAAATGACAGCTTAGTTGTTAGCGGCTCACAGGTTGGTTCATATGCAAGATTACTTCTCTTCTGATACAATCAATTGACAATGAATCCTTTTTCAGGATCGAACTGCTTGTGTGTGGAGGCTTCCAGACCTGGTATCTGTAGTTGTACTTAGAGGGCATAAAAGAGGAATATGGTCGGTGGAGTTTTCGCCAGTTGATCAATGTGTCATAACAGCATCTGGTGATAAAACAATAAAGATATGGTCAATAGCTGATGGTTCATGCTTAAAAACATTTGAAGGTCACACATCAAGTGTATTAAAAGCATCATTTCTAACCCGTGGTACCCAAGTTGTTTCATGTGGTAATGACTGTAGCTGTTGTTATTTGACCATTTCGGATTTATTTAATCACAAGTTTCTGACATTGTTAATTATTTTAGGTGCTGATGGTTTGGTAAAGTTATGGACCGTCAAAACAAATGAATGCATTGCCACATATGATCAGCACGAAGACAAGGTTGTGAATTTCTTTTACTCTTCTTTTTCTTTTGGTTGACTGCTGTTCTTATCTGAATATTTTATTCTAACAATCAATATATGAGCATGTTGATGGAATTTAATTGATTTTATAGTTACAGCTAGAATCACTGTGCTTCAACACCTGTCCAAAAAATTGCTTAAAACTGATTTTTTTACATTTCTACGTTGCATTGTTTGGTTCCTTCACTTACACGGTGGGGCATGTTTCTTATGAAGAGGTTGTTATCCAAGCACACATAGTAATCACGCAGCGAGCTTCTTGGTATTTTGTTCGCACAAGGGGATGTTTTCTCTGTTGTTGGTATAGGTTTAATTTTCTTGTAAGTGTCAACCTTCTACAAACTGCGATATAAAACATAATCAACCAAATAATGATATGTTTCAGGACCAGTATGCTACAGAACCACTTGATTTCAACAGAAGACCACTAGTGTAAACGAAACAAATCTGTTATTTCCACTGTCTTTGTTGAAGTGATTTCGTGCCTCACAATAAGACAAAAGTGAGCACCTACATTTCCTTGATATGGTGGGAAAAGGAAAAGAAAATTTTCAATCACTTTTTTTCATATGACCATGATAGGGTAGGAACACGATGACTTACAGTTCCACCAACATGAACTTAAGCTTTATAGCACCTCCTTACCTGGTCTGTAATGAATACTTTTGGATAACAATAGAAGAAAATGGAAATGTTCTATTCAAAAGGATTCAGAGGCAGCATCATATTCCAGCACTCTTAATAGACAGTTATTTAATTATCATCCGCCTCCTACACATGCTTGTTTTCAATTAAAAGGCACATGAGCATCCAGTCTGTCAAAGTGAACATGAGTTTCTCATCAAGTTGTCTTCTATGCTGGTCCAATCAGTTTTCATGGTTATGAGTTATGGTGTCTTTTGGCGCTTTTCTTTTTACTCATTAGATTTTAGCTTGCAGGTTTGGGCCTTGGCTATTGGAAAAAAGACTGAAATGTTTGCTACCGGTGGTGGTGACGCTGTTGTCAATCTATGGTATGATTCAACTGCTTTATGTAAGGAGGAAGCTTTCCGAGAAGAGGTGAGCTTACACTGACTGTGATGATGTCTTTTTTTCTTCTTTCTTAAAACATTGGAATGAAAGTTGCTGAAATTTGTCCAATTGATGTTTACGCAGGAGGAAAAGGTTTTAAGAGGTCAAGAGTTGGAAAATGCTGTATTGGATGCTAACTATGTTAAAGCTGTACAATTAGCATTTGAACTTCGTAGACCTCATAAGCTGTTTGAGTTATTTGCTGAATGTTGCAGGTATCAATCTAAGCATTCCTTCATACAAGCATGAATGCTAGTTTCTCGTCTACAGTCTTTTCAAATGTCCTATGTTGTGCCTCGCAGGAAGAAGGATATGGACAAGCAAATAGCAAAAGCCCTTCATGCTCTAAGGAAGGAAGAATTACATGTGTTTTTTGAGTATATTCGTGAATGGAATACGAAGCCAAAGCTGTGTCATGTTGCACAATATTTACTGTTTCAAATATTTAAAATTTTTCCTCCAGCTGAAATTCTAGAGGTGATCTTTCTCGACTTTCTCATGAGTTTCAGGGAGCATGTAGCTTTTAACATACCCCTTCAGTCTTGTACTTGTAGTTTTTCAGAACTAGGAAACAATTCTTATAAAGTTTGTTACGCGTTTCAGATCAGAGGAATCCAAGAACTCCTTGAAGGTCTAATACCATATTCTCAAAGGCATTTCAGCAGGATAGACAGACTCGTAAGAAGCACATTTTTGGTTGACTATACTCTCAATGGAATGTCAGTTATGGAGCCAAAATTTCCAGTTGCGGAGCATCAACAGTGTGCTATAATTAAGGATGCAGATGCGATGACATTAGCTGACAATGACGACGAAGAGCAGCAAACTTCCGATTCATTAAAATCAAAGAAACGTAAATCAAACAAGTCAAAGGAGGGTTCAAAGAAAGTGAAGAATATGGCTTACACAAGTGTAGCTTACATTTCATCACGGGCTTAGCAAGATTAAAGTTGTCCAACACAATTTTGTGGTTGCATTAGACATTGGTTGGTAACTTTGGTGTTTTGTAGGTCACGTCTTATAGAAATGCTTTCTTGTAGGAGTGTTGCTGTGAAAGGCATCTCCTTTGTAACAATTAGTTATATTTTGTCAGAAAGTCCTTGCACTTCAATGCCTTACTGAATCAAGTCCTCATACTATGATGTTACTTTGCGGAAGGAGCACATAATTTGTGGCAGCCATCAACTAGTGAAAGGTCATAAATCACTTCTAGTAGTATAATCAGTATTGGAATAGGACTGTGAAGCCATATCCTTGACAATTTCTACCAACCCCTTCAAGTCATTGCTTCCCAGTTCAAGACAGTCCCTCAACAATCCGCCCTCCACCACCTCCATCTCTACCGTCTTCACCACATCCCTAAGTGCTCCCTGCCCATTTTTTTTTTCGCATACCCATTAGAAAAAAGGCTATGACCCACCAAAATGAACTTAACCTTTGTAATAATAAGAGTAATACTAACAAAGGGTGCGAGCATTTTACCGATTGTTGGAACACTTTGAGAAGCCGATATAATACGGACTTGGAAACCCTGAGGACATTACTGTATTGTCTCAAAATCCAAGCTGCTCTTTCTGTGTCCGATTCAGCCCGATTCAACTCGCCTAAAAGCCGCATCAACTCGTTCAAATCCGAAACAGCGCTGAAGGCCTCCCTGTAGTCCAATTCCCTCCAGGAGTAGTTTTTGAGGTAATCCCAACCGGCGGACCACGCGAACCCCCAGAAGCCCAAACCTAAGCCCCGTTCCAGCTGTTTGGCGATGAGCTTCGCGCGATTTGATCCCGACACGTCGCCGCGAGCTGCACGTAGGTTGGACACACGGGTCAGTAGAGAGTGGGATAGCGAGACGGCGGTTTTGTACTGAGAAAATGAGAAGGAGAGCGCAACTGAAGGTTGGATTGCGGCGGGCAGGAGGAGAGACGACAGGACGAGGAGAAGAACAAACGGTGGGTTCATCTGAGCCATTTACTTACAGGTGATGGGATCTGCTGATGTTCAACATATTGGGGGACGGGGTGTAACTAGATACTGAGTCGGACTCCATTGGGATAAGTGGGCTCTATTTCCGGCTGGGCTATATAACACGTTTTGGTTTGTTTGATTTGCCTCTGTCAGCTGAAGATACAAGTTTGCAACCACATCCTTTCTAGTTTCTTAAAAATTTGACATTTGGCGAGAGGAGTGCAAGAAAGACAGACAATAACCAAATATTTTTGGCCGAAGTGGTTTCGTACTCTCATTTTTTAACTAGAAGTCTCGAGTTTGAGCTATAAGAGTCGAAAAATTTGTTTGGCCAACAAATTACCCCTTACGGGTTGATCCGATGCGAGCGAAAATTAGTTTAAGTGTGAATAGCTTAAAAATATCTTCCTAAAATTGGGATCCTTTTAGAACACTTCGTGCTTAAACTAAGAAAAAAAAGAAAAATAGACAATATTAAATTTTACATCTCTTAACTTAATAGATAACGATCAAAATATATAAAATTGGATCAGACCATTCAGTTCTACAAGTTAAGCATGAGTTGAACTAATTTTTGATTCGATTTTTCTTTTTTAACGTACGTGAATAAAAATTGGCCTAGTTAAATAATAAATCGGTCAATTTTTTTAAAATTTTAAAAAACATAAAGTTAAAATTAATTTGACCTTGTTCTAAAATTGTGTCATTGAGTTGTCAAACTCTTATATCAAATCTAGCAGGTTGACCATAATGGTTGATGGGCTCACTCCACAGGTATTGGAGATTCTTTCTCTTTCCACACGTGCTTAAATTATTGAAAAATCTCGTGAGCATGTCCATTTTATTATGTTGGTGCCGTCAAATTGCCAGTTTGCGTACGTCACATGCCTGAAATTTCAATTTTATTTCGTCAATACAATACCCTTTTTTAATTCTTAAAATAATAATTATTCAGGCAAAAATATCTCATCCAACCACTTTTGTAATTTTATTGTTTCTACTAAAATTCTAAAAATTTTACAAATAAAATGAACTAACTAAAATTTTAAATTAAATAAAATTAATTAATGTTAAATGTCATTATATTTTAATACAAATAATGATAAATCAATCAAATTCATCAATTTATATGTTCAAAATGTACCATCTGTAATTTATTATACAAATCCTAAAAGCACTGGTTGGACTGGTTTAATAATAAAAATGTTCAATTTTTTAATTTTTGGTTTAATTTAATTTAATAATTTCGTTGTTAAAAATTAATTAATTAATTAATCGCCAAATTTTGCAAACTAATTAATTTTTATAAATTAAAATAAACCAATTAGTTTTCACTTAATAATCTCTATTTTTAATTAAACCTTGAATCTTTTTAATAAGCAATAATAATATTTTTATTATTTTTCAAATTTTTTAATTTTATTCAATCTTAATTCGATTTTATAAATTTTTAATACTACTCGAACCCTTTAAACCTTAAAATTATTGTCTTGCAGGTTTAACTTACAATTTGGTTTTGAAAACATTGAGTACAAGTTAACAAAATGATTTATACTACACTTTTCACAAAATATGGAAATTTTTTACAAAATATGGGAAACAGCCTCTCTACTTTGTAGGGGCAAAGTCGCGTACTATAAGATCTTCCCAAACTCTACCTCACTGCGGGACTTCAGACTGGATGTGATGATGATGATAAAAATTTCTTACAAAAGTTGGCGTGTTTTAGTTCTTTTAGATAACCGCATCAAATTTTTCATCTATTTATAATTTGTTTTAAATATTTTAAAAATATAAGAATTCAATTTGAATACTTCAAAACTTTAAGGTTCAAGTTGTATTTAATCGTAAACTAAAATGCATTTTTTTCTTTTTCCATAAAGGTTTTTGTTTTCAAAATCATGAGTTGAGCAAATTAACATTAAATAAGTATTTAAGTAACATAGTAGATTCTTGTAAGGTGCTTACAAATCAGCGAGGGGATTAGTTACTGGGTTTGCCGGTGAATACTCTGGTCTAAGACTAAAAAATAAGTAAGATTCGGATAAAGTGTACTAGGTTTACCGTTTTACAAGATTTAAGGGAGGATTATTACTCTTTAAAAAAAAAAAAGGGAGGATTATTACTGTTCGTAACATTTTCCTTGCAGTTTTTATAAAGAGAATATTTCCGTAATTATAAAATGTTATATCTAGATATATGTGTGTATATATATATATATATCCAATACACTTGGGTGCATAAATCTCCGTAACAAGCTTTTGTCCCTCTGTTGGTTGAATTTGGTGTCACCTGCATGGCCGGTACATAGTTTTTGCATATACCTTCTTTTCCATTTCCAATCCTTTCTCTGGCAAGCACACAAATTTTCTTTTTTCTTTTTGATTTTGGATAAATACAAAAACCTCGTCTCTTTAATGTGATCATTCTCATTCGACCTCCACATTGCTAGATTTTTCTCCATATATCTCTCTCACTGACCACAACCCTCTAATAAATATCGGCTTTTGCCAACTTGCTCTGTTCTTCGTCTTCTTCTTATGGCCTCTTAGACCGTTTATCTTCTTCTTCTATCGAAAACCGCAAGCCCAGTACTTCACAATTCTAGGGGATCTGCATTTTCGAAACAACAATCTGGTATTAGTTCAATATTAACTGGATATTCTTGGTTTTGTACCTGTTTTTTTTTTTTAATTTTAGATTTCAAGAACTTGTTTTTCTTGTTGATTTTGTTTTCTTTCCATGATTCTTGCGTGTAAATGCAAATGGGTTTTGATTTTTATCTGCTTTTATTAAAAACTTGGTTATCTCTTTTTGTTCTTTGCATGGGTTTTGGCCTTCTTTATTTGGCACTCAAAATGGATATAATCTTTAGTATTTGTTGATGAATGTTAAGTTGAGTTCTTTGTTCTTCAGAGAGCATGAGATTGATCAAAGTTTTATTTTTGCTTGTATGTTCATGGGAATCGTTCAGGATACATGGAAAAGAGATCCGCAGGCACGTTCTCATGTCATATGCTTTCTTTATTTTAGCTTGAGCTTCTACTACATTGAACTATTGCATTTCTCGGTTCTTGTTCCTTGATTTTACTATCGCCGACTTTTTCTTGTGACTACGATGTTTTGCGTTCCTTTACTGGCGTCAATAAGTATCATTTCTATTTTGTCGGCTTATAGATAGTAAAGGGCTAGATGATTTTTTATGGTTCACTCACTAACTTTTTAAGCCGTTAAACAGATGAAATGATTTCGAAGATAACATATACGATGGTTTCAGGGGTTAATGTTAATGGCTTAGCTATCAGAAACTTAAAAGTAGAAATCTATCTTTTTCCATTTTTATGATATGTTCGATGATAAAGAGATGCTTGAAATGTT
>JANKOD010000002.1:30614373-30624749 GCA_026284645.1 Erythroxylum acuminatum
ACTGCAGTCCCAATACATCATCTGGTTTGTCTTTACCTTGTAACGCTTCTGCCACTAGAATTGTATGATGAAAGGAAATAAAGCAGAGTAACTTTCCACTGATCTTCATGGTGTCAATAGAATTGTACTTTCCAGTTTCCACTGATCTTCATGGAGTCAATAGAATTGTACTTTCCACTGATCTTCATGGT
This sequence comes from Erythroxylum acuminatum, assembly GCA_026284645.1. Taxonomy (NCBI): domain Eukaryota; kingdom Viridiplantae; phylum Streptophyta; class Magnoliopsida; order Malpighiales; family Erythroxylaceae; genus Erythroxylum; species Erythroxylum acuminatum. The sequence continues at coordinate 30,614,565 of JANKOD010000002.1, forward strand.
GTCAATAGAAGTGTTCACCTTTACATTCATGTACTATCCTTATTTTTTGCACCCAATTTTAAAGCTTTTTAATAATATCTTTTTCCAAAGGATTCTCCATTGTTGTTCGTGGACCAATTCTAACATGCTCATACATAAGCAGCTTCTTTTCTCTCTTAGTAGAGTTAATTTTCCCCTTCCTCAACCCACTTGAGGCAGAAAAGGATAAATAGGCTAAATGTGCAACAAGTTCATAGCCAATTTCTTTCTAGGTTAACTTTTGTTTATATAATCTCTCTTATGTCTAACAAACAGGAAATTTTATTGACTCGCTAAGTGAATTATTCTTAAATCTTTTTCTTATCTTTTCAGGATCGATCTCTTGACTTTCATGCTTTATGTGCATTATATGCTGTCACAGGTAAGTGTTTATGTGAACAACTCACAGGTCTTTTACAGTTTTCTTTATCTTACCCACTTTTGTATCAGTTTTTGGAAAAATTATTTGCCCACTTGAACGCATATAGATGTGGAAGCCCCCTAATTTAAAGAGGTAATAGAATGAAGAGTTTAGTCAAATATAGAATGCAAATTGACATCTTCTAGGATTGGTTATACCTTCGATCCTTTTACCATTCTATAATCTCATCTGGAATTCATACTTGTACTTGTTGGTCAGAGGCAAGGTGCTTCGTTTTTCACTGACATTCATGTGTCTTCCATAAGAAAAAAGAAAACAAGGATGATTAGCTAGAATACAATTATAGCTAAGATGTTGTAGCTATTATTGATATCAATGCAGCACTATCGTTTAATTTTGAAGAAGTTATTGTTGTCATAGTTTCACTGTTCTAGTTTTTCTCCTTGTCATTTGATAAAGTATACTTACATAAGTAACCTGCATCTCCATGCAACTAATTGTAACTTTTTTAGCATGCATTTATACATTTCAAGCTAAATCCACTCCGTTATGCTAGCCTTCAATCTGATGTCTTTTGAAGAGTCTATTTACATGGGGCTAGAAGCCTATGATTTTGTGTTCTATTCTAGTATTTTCTCAACGTTATAGTTCTTTGTGTAGATGTCGCACTTGTAACGTCTTTAAGGGATGGAATGAACCTTGTCAGTTATGAGTTTGTTGCCTGCCAAGCTTCAAAGAAAGGTGTCCTTATCCTAAGTGAGGTAATTATGTAGCTACTCTGAATATAAATTGCTTTGCAGGAAAACTGAGTCTTTTAACTATGCAAAGCTAGCCATCCTACTAGAATTGTTAATGCTCAAGCTTGCCTCTTCTGCATTTCTATGCTACTCCCTTCTCAGGTTTATTCAACAGAAAGCTTCCAATTGAATTACCTAAAAAGAAGGTTGAATTGACAAGCTTCGCGTCATTATTTACTAATGTTGTCCATGCTTTGCAAGACATACGAGAGCACAATACTTGTTGGACATTGTTATGCAAACCTCAAAGTGAATCACTGTGATTATTGTGTTATCGCCTTCCCAATTTGCATTATATATATGTAGATATTCCTAAGACTTCATTCTCAAGATATTAAGAGAACTGATGGCTAGTACTCTTCCAAGCTGGCGATTTATGATTTCAACTTTTAGAATTCCAGTGATCAAATATTGAAATTTTAGATGATTGGCCACCCATATTCAGAGTTCTGGAAACTGTATCTCACTATAAGCACTGCCGAGACATGATCCCTATCAAGTGTATGTTTTGAAGTACTTATGTAATCAGTTATAAGGGCAAAGAAGATTAAATTTCTGCAGCTGATAGGTCTACCGTCAGAAAGGGAGATTTAGCTTCTTGCTGCATTGTTCAAAGATCATGTTGAACATGTAGTTTAGAAGTAATAGAGTTCGGGTTTGAGTACACACTCTGGTATTTAAAACGTATAATTTGAAGAGAAGAGACTTACCCGTCCCTTGGGATAGATGGTAAAATAAAAGAAATGTATATAAAATAGAGAATATCCAGAAAAATGAAATTGAAGAAGAGTTGGTGCTATAACTTTCCTTCTCCTTCTAGTTTGCAGGTGCAGCACAATCTCTTGGTGCAGGGGCTATCTTGGTAAATCCATGGAATATCCAAGAAGTTGCTGCTTCAATTGGTTATGCATTGAATATGGCAGCAGATGAAAGAGAGAAAAGACACCATCATAACTTCATGCATGTTACAACTCACACATCTCAAGAATGGGCAGCAACCTTTGTAAGGTGATCACCATATTGTGCTTCTGCAACCTTTTAGTTACTTAAGAGTTTAAACCTTTTGTTGCTTTGAAAAGGAAAGAAACAAATGCAATGGACGCCTCATAATTTATCGTTTCTTTTAGCTCACATCTTTCTAAACTACTCCAAAACTCCGCAGGACACTAACAAAGATCAAATGGAAATGTCATTCTCATGCTATTACAGGACTTTTTAAGTTGCTGCACATTTGATTTATAATGTAGAGATTCTCCATCAAAGATCATAGACTTTTATGTCTTGTATTGTGGATTAACCACTGATATATATCTGTGAAATTCACTCTTATGCAGTGAACTCAATGATACTTTTGTTGAAGCCCAACTAAGAACAACACAAGTTTTGCCCTTACTTCCAATCAAAGTGGCAGTTGAATGCTTTAAGCAAGCAAATAACCGTTTGGTGATACTGGTATTATATCTCTCTCTTTTAATGACAAGTATGAATTGCTGCTATTCTTTAATTTAACTATGTATGTTCTCTATCCTATCAATTCAAGGTAAAATGTGAATCCATTTATCTCAGAACGTGAACTATATGAAGCTTTATGATATTTATATCCCTATGCTTCCTCTGATCTGATCCAAAGCATCCAGTTTTGGCTGTCTACAGCTGAAACATACTTGAAAGACTAAGTTTGTGATAAATAAATTTGAGAGGACGTCTATGAAGTACTGAAAATCACTTTTGCTGACACTCCTGTACTTAACATTATTGTCTTTATTGCAGGGCCTCAATGCAACTCTGACTGAACCAGTGGACAAACTGGGTAGAAGAGGCGGTCAAATTAAGGCAATGGAACCTAAATTACACCCAGACTTGAGGGAACCATTGATGAAGTTGTGTGATGATGAAAAGACTACAGTTGTTGTCATCAGCGGAAGTGATAGAGCTGTTCTAGACAATGTACTTTCAGCCCTTAATCATTCGTTTTAATTTCTTGGTCCTTTTATTACTATGGTTTTGGACCTTTAGGTAATGACTTCCTATACAGAACTTTGGAGGATACAAAATATGGCTGGCAGCAGAAAATGGGATGTTTTTACGTTTTACAACTACAGAGTGGATGACAACTATGCCAGAGAATTTGAATATGGACTGGGTTGACAGTGTAAAGGTTTGAATACTATACGGAAAAATACTATTTTTCGTCTCCAGTCCCTCTGGAGCACAAATATTCTGATGTTTATCATGTTATCAGCATGTGTTCGAGTATTTTACTGAAAGAACACCTCGATCACATTTCGAGCTTCGCGAGACTTCACTTGTGTGGAGTTACAAGTATGCAGGTAGTTCACCAATTACACTATCCATGCTTAAGTAGTAAGAAGTGAATGCTCTGATACATAACTGGCATGCATTTGGTTAATTTACCTTTTATCCATTTACCATCACATTTTTCAGATGTTGAGTTTGGACGTATTCAGGCCAGGGATATGTTGCAACATCTCTGGACAGGACCAATTTCAAATGCAGCAGTTGATGTGGTCCAAGGTAGTCGATCTGTCGAGGTTCGAGCAGTTGGTCTTACAAAGGTACAAGGGTATCTCATACGCTTACTTTGTGAAAAGATATGTTCCTTTTTATCCATTTCACATCCTCAAGTTCTCTTACAGGGTGCTGCAATTGATCGTATTTTAGGAGAAGTAGTTCATAACAAGGGCATGAAGGCACCCATTGATTACGTCCTTTGCGTTGGCCATTTTCTAGCAAAGGTATGGGTGTTCTTGGCTCAAGAATGTAAGAACATTATATCACTATTATTATCTTACATAAACCAAGAATAAATTAATACAGGATGAAGATGTGTACCAATTTTTTGAGCCTGAGCTTCCAAATGGATCACCACCCCTGACAAGATCGAGGTCACCAGATCCTGTGAGCACATCTAGGCCCAAGTATCCAGGCAACAGAAGCCAGTCCAGGGCTCATCTGAAGAAACAACGATCCTTGTCAACTCTGGAAAGGGGCAATTTCAGGAGCTCTGCATGGAGGCCTGTAGCACATGACAGAATGTCATTTCATGAGGGTTCTTCTGTACTTGATCTCAGAAGTGAAAACTATTTCTCCTGTGCTGTATCAAGGAAGCGATCAACAGCAAGATATGTGCTTCCCTCATCAGATGATGTTGTCAACCTTTTAATGGAGTTGGCAGAGGGTTTATCATCTGCCTGATTCTGGGACAATTTCCATTTCCTTTTCATTAGGGATTTTTAACCTCTTCCCCAATACAAACAAATGTTTTCATGACTAACATCAATCGTCCATTCATTGATCAACCATCCATGTTCACCGCTTTGTCATCAATTTGCTTAAGAAACTAAATTGAGCATCGGAGTGCTTAAATCGGAACTACCTCCGACATTGTTTTACAGGAATACGTCATTCACAAGTTGAGCAGGAGAGCTTTTTGGGAGAGTAAAAAATGGAAAATTTTAGTTTCTTCTGGTGATCAGGTCAGGTATGCTTGGCTCGTGGATCAGTGTAGTAAAGACATCCATTAAATGTGAAATGGGTTTTTCTGTTACATCAAACCTAGTGCCTTTAATTTTGTGCATTAAAGAGGATTTTTATTTTCCTGAGCCCATTTTCTGAAAAACTGTAACAGATTTTGTTTCTTTATCTTATTAAAAGCTGCAACTACTCTGAGAATATACCATGATCTACTCAAACTAGAAGTGACAGCAAGGAAACAATCTTCACTGCAGAGAATTGTCAAATTGACTGTTGGATAATCGAAGTTGAACTCCTCTTCAGCTCTTCCGAGCAAATCTTGGAATGCAGGTTGGTTCAAATATGCAATTGGAACCCCTAATCTCTTCTTCTCACCTTCTCCAACACCAACATCCCAGAAATTTTTAGGTACATCTAAACATCTTGAAGCAGGTTTGTTTTGTTTCTAGATAACGATCGTCGGAGACCTTATTTAGCAAGAATACCAGGCAAACGAATAGCCATATTATAAGTGTTGGAAGGTTCAAAAGAAAAATGCTTTGATAGTAGTTTACTACTCAAGGAAAAAACTAAATGTTTGAGAACTTGAGGAATTGGAGTGACTTGTTTGTTAGCCAAACATGTATATAGGCGAAATTATGTAATGTATATCATGTAGAGTTTGAGGTTAGTGGCCAAGAATCATCTGGTTGGGGCCTGTTTGAGACATAGTTCATGAGGATATCATATTTGAGCAAGAACACCAGGTAAACGAATAACCATCTTAAAAGTTTTGGAAGGTTCAGAAGAAAAGTGCTTTGATAGTAGTTTACTGCTAAAGAAAAAACAATGTTTGAGTACTTCAAGACTTGGAGTGAGTTGTTTGTGAGCCAAACATGTATATATAGGTGAAATTATGTAATGCAAATGATGTAAGGTCTATGGTTAGTGAAGCATAAGTCCTTGTTTGACATTTGAACCTTCATTTTGTAGAAGTTTTTTTAAAAAATAGAAGAATATGTATAAGATAAAAGAATATGTAACACTAGAGTTGTTTTATTATATCTATTGAATAATGAACTTGGTTGCTTTGTATAGGCAAAATATAAAAAACTCTAACAATTGTTAAACAGAGATTTCAACCATTAAATCTGGATTATAAGATAAGAATTAAAAACAAACTAAAGACCTATTTAAAAGGAAATTTGACTGCTCTATAATTTTGAATTAATTCTCAACATTCTTCTTTAATTCAAATTGTAAAAAAAAATTAACAAGCATGGAGCACATCTCTCCACAATTCTTTTCTTTAGAGCACTTCTTTCTAATCTTCTTAATAGGCATTTCTCTCTATTATTCAACATGAGCACTTCTGTCATCATTAATCTCCACAGAGCACTTCTCTCTATGATGCGTCTTGGTGCACTTCTGACCAACTAGAATAGGTTGTCTTCTTCAATTACTTGCACTGTATTTGCTTATTCTTCATTGTTAAACTTGCAATCCTTTTTCAAATGTCCAAATTGTTTACACCTAAAGCATCGAAACTTCCTTTTATGTCAGCAATCTTTCTCTTCATGGCCAAACTTTTCACAATGGCCACATTAAGGAATGTTTCTTTTCTTCTTTGATTATGGAACCTTTGCCTAGTTAGGCTCCCTCCACTATCTTTTCACTTTCTTGTTTTCTCATTACCCTTCTTTGCTTTTAAGCTTGTAAAGCATTAATCAGTTCTAGCAATGTTTTGGTTGATGTCCTTTGAGTCTTCAAGAGATGAAATTTTCACCTCAAAACTTTCAAGTAAACTTATCAAGACTTTCTCTACGATCCTACTATCAGGTTCTCTCATAAGTTTGATTTTATTTGCTACAATCATGAGCTTATTTGAGAACTCTTGAATTGTCTCCTTTTCATTCATTCTAAGAATTTCAAAATGTTTTTTGAGATTTAAGACTTACATTCGCCTTGTCATAGTTTTTCCTTGATATAACTCGTTCAATACAACCATGCTTTCTTAGTTGTTTCGCAAGTTATAATTCTTGTGAAAATCGACTCAAATATAGCAGCATGTATTTGAGATAAAGCTCTTGGGGCTTTAGCTTCTTCATCTTCATGAGCTCTAATTTGATTAAGTGTAGGATTATTGCCTAGAGGAGGTACGTGTCTTTCACCTCCAACCCAATGTCACAAACTGAGACCTCTTAAGTGAGCTTTTATTTTGATAGCCCATACTAGATAATTTTTATCGTTGAAAACTGGGGGTGAAAGAGATGATGTGTTGAATGAAACCATGGAAAGAAAGGAAGCTTTGATTAGATTTTCTCTCAATCACTTATAGGTCCCTCAAGATCTTTGAGAGCTCTGATACCATGTAGAAGCTTTTTAAAAAATTAGAAGAACATGTATAAGATAACGTAACACTAGAGTTGTTTTATTATATATATATTGAATAATGAACTTGGTTGCCTTATATAGGCAAAATACAAAAAACTCAACATCTATTAAATAGAAATTTCAACCAATAAATCTAGCTTATAAGATAAAATTAAAAACAAATTAAAGACCTATTCAAAAGGAATTTTGACAGTTTTATAATTTTGAATTAATTCCCAACACGTTTTGTAACACCAAAGGTAAAGATAAACTATTACCGTAGATAGTCACCACGGAATATAAATTTACATGAAGACTCAAAATCATTCTCATACTTATCCAAGTAGAGGCAAGAACCTGGAAAGGGAAAGATAAAGAAATAAAATTATAATAGGAAAGATCCAAGATGTGCCCCTCAAACTACACTGATGAGCTGCCAGAGGACTTGAACCTTATGATTTTACAGAATGACCCATATTTGTTGTGGATAGTAACTTTGATCTATTGAAGACAAAGAAAGTAGAGAAGCAAATAGCATAACTTTTTAATAATTAAATCGTGAACCAGATTAAATAGCAAGGAAAAGTTAAAGTAATTCAAAACATAATTGGTTATACACAAATCAATTTTTAACACAATCTTCTCAAGAATTATGCCTTAAAACACTAAAAAAGAGGTCTAAGACGAGATAGAGGAGGAGTTTGAAGGAAATAAAAGAACTAAGAAGATTTAGGTCAATAACCTTTAGAGAGACTTTGAGGTTTGAGGATGAATGATATTGAAAATGTGAAGGAATACATAGACAAACTCGTGAAGGTAGTTAATTAGATTGTAATGAATTATCTAACTTTAGTGTGGTTATTAAAGTCCTAATGAGTGCCTTTGAGAAATTTTAGTCTAAAATCTTATCTTTAAAGGACTAAAAAAATTGTTAAAAGAAAACTTGGTTAATGTCTTACAAAACAGTTAAACAAAGAAGAGCATTAAGGCAAGATGCTGCTTCAAATGAAGTTTTCCTAATGAAGCACAAGGATTCAAAGATGAAGTTTAGTGAAGGCAAGAGGTAATCTAATGAATTAAAACGAAAAAAATAAAATAGTGTGTGAGATGTTGAATTTTTTTATTATATGAGTTATTAATGTAAAAAATCTTTATTTATAAATTTTGAATTATTGATAGAAATTGAAGTTTCTAGAAATTATTTAATAATTATGAAATATTTTGTGTTTTGATGTTTAGTTCTTGATAGGATTAGGAAGGGGGTTGATTCTGATATGGTAATTAAGATTTGTTAGTCCAATATATAGTCAAAGGTAAAAATTATTCGAAATTTTAAGTATAATTTTATAGGAATATTAGGTTGAGATGATTTAAGAAGTCATGAGGATTTAAGAGATATACTTGCATTTCATAAGAAGACATTTAGAGCTTATATTGAATCAAAATAAGAGTATTTGGTAAAAAAAATTGTGAGTTTATTTTGTTATCATCGTTAAACATTGTTTAAGTTTTTATAATAACTTTTAATATGAATATCAAATTGAGGTGATTCAAAAAGATATGAAAACATAATAAAAATTAAAAACTTTTAAGAAGGTACTTAAAGTTGATATCAATTATTCGAACTCCTGTTATCTTCTAGTTGATGATGACATAAGTTTTTATAAAAAAAAGTGTCCACTTAATTATCCCTTCGAGTTCTCATTTTAAAATGAAACAATCTTTAGGTTATTCGGCAATTGGAAAATAAGAAAAAGATGTCAGGACATAACTTGAAAGGAAGGAGATTCTAGGAGAAAATATATCACTTTCTATTCAATATTTGTATCTAGTAAGCTTTATAGTGTACCATTTCATCACCCAAGGCATATTATTTGGGGTCGTATCCAAATGTAGACATGTTCATTGACTAGGGCATATGATCCAAGACTAGAATGGGGCATGTAACACCATATAAGTACAAGTGATAAGGATTAGTGCATATAATTATCATCATTATCATCATCACACCCAGTTTGAATCCCGTACTAATGCGGGGTCTGAGGAGATCTGATAATATGCAACCTTACTCCTATAAAGTAGAGAAGCTGTTTTCAATAGACCCACATGCAAAAATAATAGTGAAAACGTAGTATAGTAATAATACAACAAAAACTACAAGTAAGTGATGCAGGTTAAGGGTTGCCAACTGAGGCAGTGGCAGAAACAAAAAAAAGGGTTAAGGCAAAACCAATATGGGAAGAAACGTGAACAAATCAATGCAACGTACAACAGAAGATAGATCTAGAAGTCAATCATATCAACATAATATATCAACATTATCAAAGAATCATAGATCTAAGAATCGAAATTAAAAAAACATCGATCTCCTACTAAGAAAACAAACATACCTGGAGAGAGGAGGTGATAGAAGGTTTGAGATCGTGGAAGTGGCCGGATCTTAAGGATACACCATGTTTATTAAAAACTAATAGTGATAAATAAAATAAGTGTGATCATGATATTTACAATTGTTTGTAGATATAATAATGGGTCCACAGAGACTAGGAAAGACATTCCAAAAAAAAATTATTGTGATCTACCTTAACACCTCTTTTCTGATGATTCTTAGGCGGCTTTCCAAAAGCGTAAGAAGGAAAGACATAAAAAACCCAAAATTGAGAAAATAGTATGCTAGAGCCTAATGCTTACTTGTGTTGTGACCTGACGCATCTTTGTCAAGTCATCATTCATTTCAAGTATTGCCTGTTCTAAAATTTTCTCTGGGTCCTCAAAGGAACTTAGGACTGCATTTGCGTATGATATGATTAGTGCATATAATGTTAGCAAAATAGTGTTTTAAATTTATTTTTATCCTTTTTCAATTAATATATTCTACCATAGTATTATTCATGTTGATTTAGCCTTAGACCATAGCCTAATAATAAGGCTTTAGTTAGGCATTGGCATTTAGTGGTAATCTTCTATGTAACGCCCCAAATTAGGGGTTAGAATAGTAAAGGAAGTTAGGACGAATTACGTTTATTATTGCTATTGATTATGTACTTAATTGTGCTTAAGTATTTTGGCATGCATTCATGGCATTTTTCGGGTAAATTGGTTTAATGAAACTTCGGATTGATTCGGACTGTATTAAGATAA
>JANKOD010000002.1:30636374-30651560 GCA_026284645.1 Erythroxylum acuminatum
ATGTTGATTTTGTTTGTCGAGTTCAGAGAGCTTTGGACAATCTTAATTAATTTCAGAATTTAAACCTATTGTCCCATTAACCAAATAAGATTGTGCTAATGTTTTAAAAATTGAGATAAGACAAGAGGTTTAAGGTTTAAAAGATTCAACCAATATTAGACCCTCATAAAACTGGTTAAAAATTGATTAAAATTAAAATTTTGAAATATAATTGAAAGAAATTATCCTTATTCATCAAAAAATTTAAGTTTAATTAAAAAATAATATTAAATAAAAATTCATATAAAACTTTATGAAAAGCTCTAATTTAATTAATTACAGCGCAATCAATCTTAATATAGTGATGTCATAAAACAAGTTAAAATCACAGTCAAAGTTAATATCTACTGCAACCCTAATTTTATTGTTTAATTCATGGAAACAAAAACAACCGATGATTTAGAAATTTAACTGGGTCGATTGGTTTAATCGTAAAAACTTTGAGCTGTCCACTTTTCAATTCAATTTTCAACTTTTAAATTCAATTTATTGTAATAGCTCTTATTATTAAAAATGATTAGTTTATTAAATAATCGATCAATTTTTGTAAATTAATAAGTTTTTATAAACTAAAATAAATCAATTAATTTTTATTTAACAATTTCTTTTTTAAATTAAACTTCAAGTTCTTCAACTGATAAGGATAATCTCTTTCAATCATATTCTAAATTCTTTAATTTTATTTAATCTTTAGTCAATTTTATAACGATCTAAAATCAATTGAATCTTTTAAACCTTAAATTTCTTATCTTATTGGTTTAACTTTCGGTCCAGTTTTTAAAACATTGGAAATAATCACTCCGATGTAAATGAAATTCATTATAATAAAACTAAGCAATTATCAATTACTCAAACTACAAATAGAAGATGGAATCCATGACTAGGGAATTGTTCTCTGCTTCACACCGACTAAGACTTGATAAATTCTTCTCTAGTACGATCCTTTTATCTTCTCTTGTTTTTCTTCCTTCTTCCTTTGAGTGAGCGTTCTCCTCTTTAAATGAATGCCCACGTTACCTTCTTTTTCCTAGGGTTCGACTTTTACTTCTTTTTTATTGCCTATTGGTTTCTTCCTAAGATTAACTTCCTCTTAGCTAACTACGTGTCTTTTAAATTCACCAGATAAGGAGAAAACAAGTATATGTTGTAATTAATTATATTCTAAGGACAATTTTTTATATTCCTTCCGTGCTAATGCACGTATAAGAACCAGTGACTAGTGAGGGGTTTAATCACGTTATGGAGCAATCAAATCAACCATTCCGTCAAGCCACTCGTGTGATATGAATTATTTGCCTTGTAGAGACCATGGAACCAGGCTTGCCTTTGTATGTTGCTTGAGTTCATGTATATTAGGTCAAATAAATAAGAACATTGTCACTGGAAATTTTCGTCAATCTAAAGCTTTCTTGAGTTAGATCTCATGAATTTACCCCTTTCTTATTGTTTCTTCAAAATAAGAATACGACTACTGTGATATCTTCATATATAGTAGTTCTCAAAGTTTTTTAGTTGCATGGAAATGAAGCACCCTGTAATTAATCAGGTTGCAGAAGTATGAAGAACATCTGATGAACCCCATGTTCAAAATCAGTCAGTTTAATCCTTGAAATCTTCCTTTTACACATAAGGGTTCTTGATGTTGCAATCACCTAATACGAGAAAAAGAAGGATAATGCAGAATCTTATGATGTATAATCAACTAAATGAAGATAAGAAGGCAGGTGACATGAAACCGAGAAAAGACTTGCGTGTTGGTAATGAGAATTGTAGCCGTTATGTAGGTCATGCCCATAATGTCAATGAAGTGCACTGCAGGAACTTTTCTAATGCACTTTTTCAATCTGGGATTTTGACGTTAACGCGTATTTTCTTTTCAGGTTCAAATTTTCTGTAACTGACATTAGTGATTTGATACAAGGGAAGACTAATTAGAGTTTCCCTTTAGGACTTCCACTAATAGCCACATCCCATTAAATTAGGTTGATGATGGTGACACTTTGGATTTTTTTCTTGATTTGTTTTCTCGAATGATGGTGTCAATTATCTTTGAGAAAAGGACTATTTTGAGGGTTAAAGCTCTTTTATCAGAGTGAGGATGAAGAGCTTATATGGCAAAACGATCTTATGGTAATAAAACATTTGAAGTAAAACTGTAATTTCATATATGATGATCATCTTGGTCATCGTTTTCCAAACTATAAACTATTCAACTTTACATGTAAACTATAAATTAGTCCAAAAAAGTTTATTTTTGATCACCGCATCAAGAGTACCACTTATATATTGATATTTTTGTTTAAAGACTAAATTTCAATGTTATATTGGGTATCTTATAATGAGGTTACATTATTTAAATTTGTTCATTATATTGCATTCAAATTTTAATTGTAACTATATTGCTTTATTTATTTTTGTTCTCCATTTAGCGAATACTTTTGCTACCACAATATCCAATGTTAATTTTATACTTGTGCTCGATAGCACATACTTTAAAATTTAGAAAGAGAACATCATGATCATTCTTGACTACATGATTCTAGACCTTACTCTTCAAATTGGGCGACTATCTACTATTATGAATGCAAGTTCCTCTAATGATAAGAGGAATTGGGATAAGAGAGAATGCCCAAAGTGCATGAGTTTTATGATCATGAAACATTCAAGGGCACAATGTCTGAAAAAAAGGTCATCAATTGTTCCTTAAAAAACTTGAGTAGCGGTTTGCTAAAAATGAAAAGGCAAAAATAGGTACTCTTTTAGCAAATCTTACTTTTATGAGATATAAGAGTAATGAAAACATCAAGTAAATTTTAGAAATGCCACATCTTACTTCAAAAGTAAAGGCACTAAAGTTGAAGATTTTTAAAGACTTACTTGTATTGAGTTTTGATATCTCTTCCCATACAATTTAGTCAATTTAAATTTAGATACAACTATCAAAAGGAGATATGGATCAATGAGCTCATTTCATATTATATGCAAGAAGAATAGAAATCAAAGCAAGAAGGGGTGAAAGTGCTCACATGACTTTTATGTCTAAGGACAATAATAAGAAATGAAAGAAAGATAAAGAAATTGTGGATCGCAAAAGTAGTAGTATAAAAGAACAACAATAATAAACTAAGGAATTTGCTTGCTACTTTTGTGGGAAGACTTCTCACAAGAAAAAGGAGTAATACCAAGTATCATACTTGGTAAGTAAAGAAAGATACATTTCTTTCTTTGATTTGTTTTTAGGTTAATTTAACTGTAGTACCTAGACAATTGAATTTAGGACAATATAGACTTTTAGGTTATCATATATGACTAGATATTATTTGAATTTGAAAGAGACTTATCTTGTACCATCTTTTAAGTAGAATTTGGTTTCTATTTTGTATTAGACAATGTCAATTATTATTGTTCATTTGGAAATAGATAATTTAGTCTTTTTCATGATTTAAACTTATTGATTCCGGTTCTTTATCAAAATATGATAACTTATACTTGATACAATTGCCTCATCTAATGAATCCTTGCATAAAAGAAAATTAACAAATGATAATTATGTTTCATTATAGAATAAAAGTTTAGGACACATCTCTAAACAAAAAATTTAAAGCTCATATAAGATGGAATTCTTAATCCACTTGATCTATTAAATCTTTAAGTTTGTATCAAGTGTTTTAATGGGAAGTTAATAAACATAAAGAGGTTATGTGCCAAAAGATCTTCACACATCATAGAAATAACACATACAGATATTTATAGACCATTTTTTTATACCTTCTTAGAATGGTCAAAATATTTTATTATGTTTATAAATGATTGCTTATGTTAATAGGCACTTTCATCTCATTCATGAGAAGTCACTGGACATGTTCAAAGTTTTCAAAGTTGTAGTTGAGTATCAACTTAGCAAAAGGATTAAAAACATTATATATGACCATGGTGGTATAAATCATGGCATAAATGATAGTTCAAGTAAGTAACATCCAGGACTATTTACCAAATTTCTAAAAGAATGAAATATAGTCCTACAGTACACCATGTCAGGGAACCCTAACATGAACGGTGTTATTGAGAGACAAAACAAAATATTGAAGGACATAGTAAAGAGTATGATTATTCACACTATCTTACCATTGGTAGAGGCATTAAAGGACTTACATTCTTAATAGAGTTTAACAAAGACAACTACCAAAACCACTTATGAATTATAGACCTATAGAAAGCCTAGTATAAGGCATTTTCATATTTGGGATTATCTAACTAAGGTAAAGCTTTATAGGCCAAATAAGTAATTTCATTAGATATTCTGAATGGTCACGAGAGTGTAAATTTTTATGATCCCACAAATAAATATATTTTTGAGATGGGAAATGCTAAATTCCTCGAGGATGTTAAGTATGATGGGGGAAATAAGGTTAGAGACTTTGTCTTTGAAAAGGAATTCATTCCTCCTACATACTGACCATAATCAAGTTATTATTCCTAATATCATTCAAGAAGCAACTCAAGAAAATAATGTTTAAAATCTCCCTAATCAAGATCAATTGAATATTCTTAAAGGATAAACTTAACAATATAAATGCCATTAAAAATATCCACGAGAGAGAGAGATGCAATTATGAATGATTATTTTGTCTTTCTCTGAGAATATAATATGAACATTGAGATAGTGAAAGATGTTCCAGTCAACTTCCACAAAGCCAATTGAAAATACTAATTCTCAAAAGTTAATTGATGCCATGAATGAGGAAATTCAGTCTATAAAAGACAATGATTTTTGAGATCTTATTGAATTGCTTGAACATGTAAAATCTATTGATTATAATGGGATATTTAAGACTAAAAGAGATTCAAAAGGCAATGGGAAAAATACAAAGCTCATCTCGTCACAAAGGGTTTTTCTAGGCTTGGCATTGGGTGGGGCCAGGCTTTAGCATCGAAAATTTATGTTTGGATCCAAGCCTAGCCTGAAACTTGAGTCTCACAACCTGAGCCTAATCGAGCTTAGGCATCCTAAAGCCTAATAAACCCACTTATTTTCTTTTATTAATTTAAATTTTGAAAAAGAACATCATTTTATTTAAAATGACATCATATTTATACTTGATATATTTAGGCTTCAAGTAAGGCTAGATTGAACAACCCAAGTTCAAGTCCAGTCGAAAGCATGATCAATTCGTACTAAGCTTATTGACCCTAAGCTTTACTAAAAAGGAAGGCATCTATTGTAAAGAAACTTTTTCATTGATTTCTTTGAAAGACTATTTCAAGATTATAATGGTATTTGTGGTACACTTTGATCCTAAGTTACATCAGATTGATGTGAAGATAACATTCCTCAATGGTGATATTGATGACATAAATTATATGGAGCAACCTGAAAACTTTGTTTCTAAAGATTCAAAGGAGATGGTTTGTAAATTAAAATTTTCATCTATAAACTTAGGTAAGCTTCTGGTCAATGGTATTACAAGTTTCGCCAAATCTTCATCTCTTTTGATTTTGAGATAAATTTGGTTAATGATTATATATATTATAAGTTTTATGGAGTAAGCATATTTTTCTGGTTTTATATGTTGATGACATACTGTGAACTAGCAAAGATATAGGCTTATTACATAAATAGAGATGCAAGATCTTAATAACGCCTCTTTTGTATTAGGGATTCAGATATATTGAGATTGGTCTCATGTATTCTTAATTATTTCAAAATTGATATATTGAAAAGATACTTATGAGATTTGACATGCAAGATAGTAAATTAAATGATATTCTTATTGTTAAAGAAGACAAATTCAGTCTCAATACCCTAAGAATGATTAAGAAACTAAAGAAATGCAAAGATTCCTTATGTTTTAACTATAAGAAGACTAATTTATGCTCAAGTATGAATGCATCCAGATGTTACATACATTGTTGGAATGTAGGATAGATATTTTGAGCAATCCAAGAATGGATCATTGAAAAGGATTATGTAGTATCTAAAGAGAACAAAAGACTAAATGCTCTCGCACAAGAGATCGAGTCAATTAGAGATCATTACATATCCTAGCTTCAATTTCGCAAGATGCCAAAATAGTTGTGAATCCACTTTAGGTTCTATCTACAGGTTTACTAAAAAATTATTTCTTGAAAGAGTACATTCACAAAGCAAATTGACATTACGATTATAGTTGTTAAAGAAAGAATTTAGAGTAGGAAGTATCTATAGAACATATTGAGACAAACTCTATAATTACAAATTCTCTAACTAAAGGTTCACTACCCAAGGTCTTTTATAAGCATACTGCTCATATAGTTGTTATCATTTGATGATATATTAGTTAGTGAAAGTTTGTATTCATGGATACTTGTGGATATAAACATGTCTTATAAATTTTTATGATTTAATACTACAATATAAAGAATTTTGCAAGTTTACACTCTGATTTCAACATGCTCAATCTCACTAAGGTAAGACTAATTGAAAATACGCATGTTAAGATTACATAACATGAAATTTTCCATGCTACATATCCATACTTGATCTATATCACTAATTATATTGATGTATGTGACTACTCATGGGTCTGGTCACAAAAATTATAACAAAGAGTACTTTGATCCCATATTGATATGACTGATGGACAATATTGTTTAAAGATGATTTCATAATAATAGTAATTTTGAGTTCATAAGGTTTATTATGACATATAATTATAAAGAATTTTAAGTATATGTAGTTTATTTGAGAGATTGTTGGAATTTTAATGGGCTTATACACACACATACACATATATATATTATAATAATCATATATCATCAGCTACTATAAAATTCGTTCTAAGATTAACATTGAACAAATAAGATTTTAAGTCAATAGGCTTAAAAAATCTAATTAAGTATGACCTATGTATATATATTATGATGAGATATCATAAAAGAAATTCTTATGTTTTTTTGGTACCATTGTCACTAATTTATATATAGTATTTCTAATTTATCTTTTATGATATCTCATCATTGTCACTAATTTATATATAGTATTTCTAATTTGTCTTTTATGATATCTCATCATTGGAAAAGATAGATAACCTATATACGTATCTTACAAGGCCAAAATCCAAAACGAACCACGGCACCTCGATCACTTCTTTAATTAAGTTTTAATCTTGATAATAAGATTCAAGTTCATATTATAGATTTTATATTAAAATATAGCAAAAATTACCTCCTACTTCACCAGCAATGAATTATCCCTGCAGTTGCATATATGACTCTTTAGGGATCACAAAGCATATCATGGTAAGTAAATTGCAATATATCTCTTAATATGCTCTTTTTCTCGTAAAACATTTCTTAAGCAAGAGGGCGGATGGTTAGTATTTGTTGTGTGCCCCTAGAAGTAAACGTGTGTGCCAACCTGAGTTAGGAAGGTGATCAAAGCTGCAGTAGCTAGCCCACTCAATATTGTTATTCTCTTTCGTGGGTATATCCTGTCACTTATAATGCCTAAAGCTACAAGTACTAGATCCAAGCAGATGAAGGGCCAATTCTAGCTGGATATGTATAGTATTGGTCCGGGCTGATCCGAAACATCCTACACGCGATCTATACGCGGGGCACGCAGTCTGAGTCCGACCTTAGCCGGCTTTGGCCACTACCAAAATAATGTTGTTTTGATACAAATGACCAAAAAGGTGTCATTTTGGTAGCAGAGGCTTGGGCCATCAAACCTTTCGGACTGGGCCGGATTATCTAATTCCAGCTATTGCAGAACAGTCCAAAGAACTAAATTATTACAGAAGTTACACAAAGCGCTGAACAGGAAACATCATTGATGGATTAATTTGCATTCAAAATGAAGCAATTTCTTCCTAGTGGTTCAAAGGCAAAGCTAATGAAAGTAATATGCTTTTAAGAATGATTTATAATTCCCGAATCCATCATACAACAGGCTAAAATTCCAAGGCCATAACAATTAACGTATTTCAGTACTTATTATTTCACAAGAGGTAGTTCAGTGTTTGTTAAAACAATGGTGCTTGGAGAATTTCTGCATGGAATCAACTCAACTTACAAGAATGTGACAGGAAGAACACCAGGGCATTGGTGGCAGTCCTTCAGGCGTCAGTTGAAAAGTGAAAACTTCTATGGTTCCTAAAAAAGAAACGTTTCCATGTCAATACCACAGCTATAATGAATGTCAACCAATAAATGATGGGACTGAAAATCCACACACTACCTTTGAAATACGAAGACCATCTCCTGCAATTAAACAGATTCCAAATCCCGAACTGATACGAATTTCTTTTACATGATTTCTAAAAATTTAGTGTCTGCGAGATCCTAGAACTGTCTTCTGGTTGCTCGGAACATAAGCAAATTGGTTGAAATCCATATCAACAGTTGGCCTTCAATGTATAGAAGTTGTATATTCATCATAGGTGAAGCATCAGAGCAATGTGGAAAGTAAAAAAAATTAATTAGTCACCAGAAGTGAATGTGGTACCTGCTGGGACAACTCTTCCTAATATCTCTAAAAGGTGCACGAAGACCACTGGCGCGAGAACCAGATGAAGAGAATCTAAATGATGAGATCATTGATGCGAATCTTTCCATAGATCTCTCTGCTATGTTACAATAATGGTTTAAATGTGAAATGTCAGATCCAAATTTTGCTTCCTCAGGTTTCATCTCCTCCATAATTGCGTCGTCAAGGTTTTGAGCACTTGTACGTATATGCTTGAATCCAATGTTCTCCTGAAGTAGTCGAGCAACAAACAACTCTGCATGTTAAAATATGGCTAAAAGAACTTGATGTCAACCAGCTTAGTAGAATGCCTTGGGGCTTACCTAAAGATTTGAAAGCAAATCACACATACATCTACTATAGGGGTGAATGTCATAATACAAAAAGGAGCCATCTCTTCTTCCACAGCTCAATGATTGGAAAAAGGACAAAATCCAAATTAAAACATATAAAATATATTGAAGTGCTTACTTTTTCTAGAAAGTCATCAGAGGAGCTCTTCCTTTTTGTGGATCTGTTATTCGGATCGTCATTTTCAGAATTAACACCCTCAAGAAAAATCCCCTTCCTAGCATCATTGAATTGATCATCCTCAACTACAAAACCTAGTTTTTCATCTTGATTGTTCTTATCCATTAAACCATGCTGAATGTCAGGGCTCTTCATAAAGACATTTTTGTTTTCTGTGTTTGAGTTGCAAGAAGTCTCAAGAACAATATTGCCACACGAATCATTTTCAAAATCATTCAATAGAAGCCGTTCTTGTCTATCAGTTTGGTTATCCTTGGTTACCAACTTTTTTTTGAAATATGAACTCCTAACAACGGGCCTCTTGTTCTCCACCATTGTTTTGCCCTTACACTGCTTTAGTAAAGCTTGACCTGGTAGAACTGTCGAATCTCCAAGTTTTAGAAGCAAGGTATGTCCTGGACTTCCATCTACCAAATCTGATGGTTCAATGTGTATATAATAAGGCAAATTTATATGGTAAAGAATCCTCTAACAGTTATCAGTCATTTAAAAAGAGAAGTTAGATCCTACCAGGACTTCCAGACTCTGATAACCTTACTTCATCAGAGAGATCACTTTCCACCTGTAAAAGGACATTCACAAAATTAATATGGAATAAGAAAGCGAAGAGTTTCAACCTACAAAATCTGTACCAACTCCAAAAGAAAACACTAACAGCACTCTTAGGAGGGGGTTTTTCGACTTTATCAGAGTCAACTGGAGATGCAGCAGAGCAATTCATATCACAAGAAGCAACATCTAAATGACAAGCTTCCTTGATGTTTGGGTTACTGATGTCCTTGGGACTAGATATTGGTGACTTTCGAGGGACCCTAAATGTTCTCTTTGCTTCAAGTGATGCAAAGCCTTAATATGTTAGGGAAAGTTGAAATTAGAGAACACTTAAATAAAATGGACCACAAGAAGGTAACCTTGTCAATCAAAATAGGAACTCGCAAGCATCCCTGTTTATATATAGCATCCCCAGTGAACTAGTCAATCCCTGACTTTAGTTCATCAAATATTCAGTCTAAAGCATGCACTATATGTGTGTGTATATATATCATCCCTATATAGAAGTCTATCCTGCAAGACTGGCTCGGTCCTTATTTTCTAAGCTAGAGGGGAGACAAAAGATATAAGAAACAACACAATAAGATCTCCAAAGAAATCTCAACAGGGATTCAATTTGGAGTATTATTTAGATCAACTCCTACATTGTGTTCCATCTTGTTCCAGTACCTGCAATAGTCAACACACTTGTTTGAGGTAATTGTGAATTTTAATTAGATTCTTTCAAATGTCATATAGGATGAATTCTTTAAAACCAACAAGGTATCAACAATAAGGCTACAAGGATACAAAAATATTTTGTCAGGACATTCTTCTGCACAGGCAAATCTAGCTTTTTCTTTCCACTTTCCAATTTGGACTTTCTGGATTCAGAGATTTTCTGAAGGACCCCCTCAGAACTAGCTCTTTCTTCCTGTTAGTGCAGCAAAAACTTAAAATTGAAGTTAAACAACCCGCTTGCAGAAATAAATATAGGTCAACTTATGATTGAAATTCCTTAATTGTATGAGAAAAGATAAACAGTAAAGGTCATAGCAGAGATGTTGCAATGTATGGATCATTTCAATGGGCACATGATGTTTATCCAAGATAAGTTAATGCCATTTTCAAACTGTAGAGTGGCTATTGAATTCTAGAGTTCATGTTGATTACGTGAATTAAATTATCCAACATTTTTACCACTATGTTCGTTGGCTATTCTTCTTCCTGAAAGACAACAGGAAAAAATAATCTATCAAAATCCTACATAAACAGCACTGTGGTCCTAGAGGATAAATAACAGTTTGGCAAGACAAATGCCCTAAGACATTATACAAAAACATGTGAAGATTGAGTTCTACATCACTTCGAAAGCATAAAAGACTTCCCGGGAATGCTGACCAACCAGTTGAAGCACTGGATTATCGTTACTTTGCCAACACTTGCATGCCCTTTCCTTTCATTTCAGACTAATACCTTGTCTGATTTTCTGACTGAGAACACCACTTTCCGTGATTATACAGCTAAACTTTTCAAGCAAATAGGAAAATAAAGTTTCTTAGGTTGGGAAGGAAAAGCTGGTAGTCATTAGGTTGATCATGGTCAATTCACCTGTTGCCTATTATGAGAAAAGAAACTTCTACAGTTTTCACACAGAGACGTGCAGGAATTGAAAAATAAGTACACAAAATGGACAAAACTAAACTTTTCAAGCAAATGGGACAATAAAGTTTCTTAGGTTGGGAAGGACAATTGGTGATCTAATGGTTGATCATGATCAATTCGCCTGTTCCTTCTCAGTTTTCAAACAGACATTCATAAACATATAAGCTGGACAGAAGATACCTGAAATGGCATTTGGGTAAATGGATCCAGTTCACCTTTTGCTATGCCCTTAGCTATATGCTGTGGTGTCAATGTATTTCAGGTTAAGGTCCAAATTGAAGTACCTAGATATACGGGGGAAAGCAGAGTATGGGTGATTAAACTAATAAGTTGATTTATCCAAAGGATATGGGCCTAGAAAGTCCAATGCATAGCCAGGATCATCAGATATGTGAGACAAATACACAGTATTTTCACTGTCAGGATTGTAAACCCGTTGATGTTGGAA
Organism: Erythroxylum acuminatum; assembly: GCA_026284645.1. Lineage (NCBI taxonomy): Eukaryota > Viridiplantae > Streptophyta > Magnoliopsida > Malpighiales > Erythroxylaceae > Erythroxylum > Erythroxylum acuminatum. The sequence continues at coordinate 30,648,095 of JANKOD010000002.1, forward strand.
AGTCATTATTGCTTTTTGGCTTCATAACCAGGAGGAACGCACACAGTGGTATATCTCAAGTGTTTGATTATCTAAAAAAACATAAAATAAACAGTAAAATCAGAATTCTTAGTGAACAAAAGCTAAATCAGTTAATCGTGAGAAATTCGCCGGATAAGCTTTTCTATCCCTTCGTAATCACATTTTATTCTTGCCAATGTTTGAGGACATTTTGTTGTTGAATTGAGTTTCTGCAGTTCAGTTGTCAAGTGCATTCATGACACAACTTACCTTGTCATGACTCTTAAACTTTGTAATCAATGCATGAGCCCTTTTAAGTCCCATTCCCGGAAGTGACTGCAAATAGTCACAGCCACTCAAAATGCACATCTCAAGGAGCATTTGTTTGGTAAAACCTGAAAAACTTATTTCCTTGTTTTGATGAAGCCTCGACTGCTGGAACTCAACACCTTGCCCATACTTGTCCATTTTAAAGATAATCTGAATAAAATATTACTTTAATCTATGCAAAGGAGCTGAAATAATGATAAAAATGTAAATTTTTATAGGAAAAGCAACCGGATTTTTATGGTATTAAAAGTAATTGAAAAACTCACTCTGGGACAGCCAAATGGTATGAGATCAGAGTCCTCAGATATAACTGCATCAACTTGTCTGTTAACAGCCAAGAAGGTCATTTGAGCATCAGCCTCATATGGTGCCACAATATAAGACACGTCCTCCTGCTTTAAAACCTTTCACATACAGCCATATTAATAGAGGCAATGTCATCTCATACTAGATAAAGAATGTGCAAATAATTTATTATTACTACCTGGATCAATTGAAGTGCAATAGAAGGTGAAATATCAACAGCTTTCTGGTAACACTCATATGCAGCAGCTGAATTTCCATTTGACTCATGCTCCCTTGCACGTGTAAGATTTTCGTTTCTTGCCCTGCATTCATATTGCAAAAAATGTCTTTTGTAGCATCTTTTTAATAATTCAATGACTAGTGCCCTGAACACAGACTCCAAGTCCCATTGATTAAATGGAATAAGCACCTTGTGTACAGCTAAATAACAAATAAATCTGATTAAGCATGGCAAAAGTTTGGCACCTCGACTTTGCTCATCTGAAGAGACTTAGTAGTCAGGTGCATAAAGAAAACTTCATCGAGAAGGAAGTAATAAAAACAAAGTGAGGCACGGACCATTTCTCAGTTAAGGGATTGATTAAAAAATTCCCAGAAGCTTGTCCAAAGGAAACACAAAATACAAGGTTCCAAGATAAGGTGAATCACATCCAACAATAGAATTAATGACAAAGGAGTAATAACTACAGAAAGCGTACACGTGTAACAACCTGATACTTTCTAATGCTGTAACCATAGCTGAGAAGGTTTAAAGGCATTGGCCATTTAGTTCAAGGCATGATAAGTAGACAATATTTAGAACTTGAAGGTTATAACTTGCACTAAAAATAGAGTTAGATGATCAAAACACGCATGTTCAGCCAGTACCTCATGGTTGAATCTTAAATTTAGTAATTCTGTTTGGCTTTCAACTTATTCATGTCTTACTCTATTATGGAAATCAAGCTGATAAACACAACAACAATTCAAGATGTATAGCATACCTTGCACGTTTGTTTTCTTGCTCAGTCTTCATTGGAAGAAGGCCTCCATCGAAAACAAGGATGGGCTTAACGCCATAATGCCGCAGCAAATTCACCCGGTGCATGCAGTACTCAATGTGCCTAGAAGATTGGGAAAATATGTCAATGTAAACGACAAAATATCAAATAGAAATATCTTCTCATAGACATCTTATTGCCCATAACAACTAGAACTTTGTTTCAAGAATGATCACCACTTATCCAATTAGAACAACTAAAGGAATGAATGGAAATGCTAATCTATTCTCAGGAAAACATGATGGAGGAAAACAGTGGTAATATCAATATTCTTTAAAACTTTCAACCTGGTAGTAAAACTAAGAAATCTATTATGGACAACTACAAGAAAACAGAAGCAGCACAACAAGATATTAAAGAGCTTAAAGATTTGCAACTGGTACGAAAATGGACATACACAATAAACAAGCACATCCACGATCAACTAACAGTTTCACTTACATAATTACACCCATAAGGAAAGACATGAAATTCTATATCCTAAAAAGCAAATATTGCACAACCTTACCCAAGCAATAGTATAAATCACCTCAAGTTGATAGAAAAATCAAAACTTTTCAGCACCCCATCAGATATATGCGCAATGTACGAATAACCCAAAAGGATTAATGCATCAAAACGGCCAATGAACGAATACCCATTAGCCCAAACCAATTAAATCTTGAAATTTTCCGCCTCGTAACCATGGACAGAGCCATGTATAGGGGAAGGGGGGCCATGGCCCCCCCTTTCAAATATTTTTTTTAAAATTATTTATATAATTAAAACTTTTAAAATTACAAATATAAGTGGCCCCCTTTTAAAAAAAAATTCCTACCTTTAAAAATTTCGACGGTCCCTTTCTATTTTTTCTATTCTTGTTTTGCATTGTTTTATTTCCTGTAATATTTCGAGTTGAACTTGGGCGAACTGTTCTAATTTACCTTCTAATAATTGTTGTTGTTCTATTAATTTAGATATTAATTGTGTTATATTTCCTAATGTACTCATAATTTATCTTGCAAGTACTGAGTTAAATTGGTAATATGATTTTTTATGGTTTCTAATTGTCTTTGATTATATTCAGTAGAAGGTTGTGTAATTCTAAATGTTGTTGTATTATCTGGATCTTGCAGAGATCGGGGAATGGATAAAGAATTCGTTCTGGATAAAGAAGGGATATTTACGGATGGTGCTGAAAAAGAGTGTCTTCTAGTTATTTGAGGTTGCTGAATAGGATATTGAATTGAGGGTATTGGTGTGAGTTTTTGGTGAAATTTTGTTCCTACTTTTGCTACTTCTGCTACTTCTGTAAATAACTGGTCTAAATATATTTGCTCAGTGTCTTTGAATTCAATACTATGGTGTGAATTAGTTAAAGCATAACTAATTTGATATGTTATAGAAAATGGATATTGTCCTTCTAACATTAAATTTTCTTTATAGAATTTATAAGCGATGGTTATTGTTTGATCTAATTCTTGAGAAATGAGGGGAATTCCTAATTTTAATCTTGTATTAAATTTAATCTTACCATAAGCTAAATTTCCATTCATAATACCTAAAATTTGATTATTAAGATCAGTCATTCATTCATCTAAAATAGCCATTCTGATTGGTGAATCAATGCCTTCTTGGAATGTAGACTTTAGTAATATTTGTATTGTAGAAAGATGAATATAACCAATTTTAATTCTGTGTTTTTCGGGTATTTGTAATAATTGTCTACTTATCTGTTCTTGATCTATTAAATTAATTCTTAATTTTCCATTACATTGATCTATTCTGACTGGTGTTTCATAAATCATTTT
>JANKOD010000002.1:30674051-30692770 GCA_026284645.1 Erythroxylum acuminatum
CGAAATATTAAGATATATAATATTTATACCCTTATAATTTTTTTTAAAGTTATGTCCTTATAAATCATTTTACACTTAAACAGTTAATACTAAACAACTAATTTTACCAAACATCTATAACAAACAGCTAATGCAATCCGCTGGTCAAATCAGCTGATAGAATTAGCTATCAGCAACAACTAATGCAATCAGCTGTTTGCCAAACAAGGCCTTTATCTAGATAGCTTATGTGTGAATTATCTATTCAAGTAAGGAAAGATTTCAATGATCACAACTTAGGCTGATAACAACATCAATGAGGAATTAAAGGCTAATAGAGTGTCTGTATGAGTACGAGAAATTAAAGGTGATGTTGTTTCACAACAATTTTTGTAGCATTTGAAAATATTATAAGCCTTGAATAAATTGGATCAATTACTCTACTATTCTAAGATATGGAGGCTAAAATATAATAAGGAACACCCTACAAATAACATGGTGGCTCGGAGGAGACCAAGAAAGTTTTGATTAAGGCATTTGTTATTTTTTCTATCTAGCTTTCCTATAATTTTTATTGAATGTGTGGATTTTTTTTATAGTTAAGTTAAATTCCAGGCAACATAAGAAGCCTCAAGGAGTGAATACATTCCAATAATATAGAAGGAAACAAAAAGTAGTCATGATGTGCCATAAGACATTGATGATGGAGAAGAAGGAAACAAAAAAACAATCCCAAGGCGAAAAGAGACACCCATAATAAAAAGAAGTGGTTGAAGCAAAAGGTACAATTTGAATAATTCCTTCATTATGTTCAGAAGCTTGATCAAATGATTTTTAACTATGTACTTGAAATGTAGATTATTAATAATGTTTAGGGACATAAGAAGATGCCTATGTCTGATGACAATGCAATGACAAGATAGAAGCCAATAAAGACATGACAACCATGAATAAGGAGGTAAGAATAATAAAAACTAATTGAATGGTATTGCAATTATCCTAATGAAGTTTATGATACAAATTTTAACATGTAGGGAAGGAGAAACAAATATTTTTAGTCATTTAGATATGGATACAGGTGATTCAGTTACTGGTGATGGTAGAAATAAGTCTAAGAGGGCAGTAGATTTCTAACTTTTGATTGTGTTTATATCATATTTCTTAGAAAAAACTACGTCAAAATCAAGGTAATATAGTTCATTCGTACGAGACTAACATTGTTGTTGTAATTTTTCAATAAATTTATTTTGCATATACTTATTTTTTAATATTGTAACTATTTTTATTCATTTTGTGTATAGGGGAGAAGGGGTTTGTGTGTGGAATTTGGGGCTTTATCGTGAGTGTGTCGATTGACAACGATTGTTGCACTTTTTGATGTGTGCGATAATTGCATTTTTCTGTTGAAATAACTGAAGTGATCTTGTCATTTTTTGGTTTTCTTGGTGACACACGGTTGAGTCTTTGAGTGAGCATTGTACGTGGTTTGTGCAGTGTGTGGATTGATGGGTTATTAATGAAGGTGTGGATGTGTTATACGATGGTGTTAACATCTGGATATGGACTGTTTGTTATGTGTTTGTTGGTGGTGTTCTTCTTACTTGATTGATGACAATTAAAGAGTGCAACACGTTTTCAGAGTGGGAGATTCACTGCTCTATTTTGATCATATGGGAATTGCTAATGCTGGACTATTATCCTTGTAGAGTGGCTCACAATTGGACTGACTTTATGTGAACAACTTTCAGATCTCTCATTGAGGAGCAAAACCCATAGGAAAGTTGTTTTATTTCAATTTTATGTGTGTTCAGATTTTTCTATAAAATTTTCAGATACTTGAGTGATTTACTTGTTGTTCTTGTTTCAAAAGATTGTTGAGAAAAATCGTCTATTGAAGTTAGTACGAGTCGGTCGTACTATTGGGTGTGAAATTCTTTTACAGGTAATAAAGCTTATGGATAATGTCAAAGGTTAAGTGGTGTCGACTCAGTAAAGCCTTGTATAAAACTATTGTCGTTAGTGAATGAATTAAGCTGGGTGGGGGTTCCGCAGACGTAGGCAAGATGTGCCGACTTGCGTGACCAAATTTTGGTGTTGATTTGTTTAATGTAGTATTTATTTTTCTGTTTTGGTTTGTGCTGAAAATTTAACAGCAGCTGATACAGTTACTTTATCTCTAACACTCGACAGATACAATTACAAGTAACTGCAGCAGAATCTTACAAGTACCTGCAGTCAAATAGAAGTTTTTGCGAAACCACACTCCTACGGTTCTTTCATAATAATTCCTACAAGTTACAATTGAGGCAAACTCTGCCTTCCCCCAACTTCAGTCTTGTTCTCTTCATTGTCTGGGATTTCATGTTCAAGTGCCAGCATAATATGTAATTATGTCCTCCTTGGATTCTTTAGCCAAGTGTGTGCGTCTTTTGTGTACTAAACTGCTGGTTTTTTTAAATAGATAAATATTGTGGTTACAACTTTCATGGAAGATAGCTGGCCGCTTCCATTGTCTTAAGATGGATACTTCTAATTTGTAGTATGTCATCTTATATGAACTTTCATCTCTCCTTACAGAGAAGGCTAGAATTGAAGCGCAAATCAGAGCTGCTGAAGTAGCATCCAGAATGAAGAAAGACATAGAGTTGAAAAAACAACGCGAGAAAGAAAGAGATGCCGCATGTGTGGCACTACAAAAGGTTAGTTCCCTATAAACTTGGTTGGAAGTTTAATATTTGTGTTTTTAGAGATGCTTATGGTAGATATGATTTTTAAAGTCAGCCTAAACACTGAGAGGAGGTAATTTTTTCTATTCATGTTCATTTACACGTTAATTGCTAAGTCTTTTTCAGGTTACTGCTTTGAGGATTCTTTGGATTGTTATTGCTTGCCCTGCCTTCCCTTGGAGGTCGGGTCCCTTTTTATCCGTGGACGCATCAATGAGTCAACACATTTGTTTCCATACGGTTTCAGTGGTCGCTTCCCCTTAGCTTTACAAATCACATCCGAGTTCAGGCGACTTTCAGACGGCTTTCCCCTCCTTCCAACCTAGGGAGGTTTTTTTTTGTCCTCTTTGGAATGAGTTGATTTGTAGCTTATTTGAGTAGTCAGTTCCTAGAGCAATCATTGGTTAGGAGTGTGGCTAGCAGCTTTGTTCGTTAATTTTTGTGTTTTTTGGCTTCTAGGTTAGACCTTATTTTGTACTTTTTTTTTTGGTTTTATTAATTAATTCTTTACTGATTTACCAAAAAAAAAGATATGATTTTAAAGATTTTCTCGGCTGCCACCATATGGAAAGGGCTGTTGAGATAGAAGAGAACCGAGATATCATAAAAGAGCTAGAGATGCTGTGTGGGTGTTCATTATCATGTAATGCCAATTTGGACAGGAGCGGCACCAAATTGGCGAAGGGAAGAATTGATAGATTCTGCAAGTCCACCAGAGCCTCTCAGGTTGTTCATGAAACATGACGATGGGGAAGAAGGGGAAATACTTGCTTAGACGTTTTAATTCTTCCATCTCTTGTCTACACCTTGTGAGGTGGAGCAAAGGTACAATGAATTGTTTGTAAATGAATCTAAATTTGTAAGCTAAGAGTTATGCTTCTTTGTACATTGGGGAGCCAGCAGTCTATAGGCTTGTATATATAATGACAACCATCAAAAGATGCCAGGAAGAGAGCGATATCCTTCAGCTAATTTGTATTCACCTAAGCATACAGGTTTTCAATAGTCTATGGGTTTGGTTAATCTACTCAAGCCTGATCCATCAACTCACTCCATTAGGCTCTTGGAACCTCACTTAAAACTTCATAAACGATAAAGACAAATTCCAACCTCGTAAAATTTGATCATAGTACCAAGCAAAAAATAAAAACTTGAGAGATAGATTTAACTATCCAACTAAAATCCCTTTAGTAACAAGCAAAATGTTCAAAGCAGTAACTTGTTATAGGCCAGGCAGGAGCAGATACTACATGCAAGTATATCACCCACCATCATACATCAACCAACTGGGGCAACAAACAACTGTACAGCTCAAATTGTGTAGCGGTTCTTTGCACCCTTGTCAAGTCTCTTTGCATCCTCCTGAATGCATAGAACAGAAAAGAAGAAAGCATGGAAGTCAACTACACTTTGTGGTACACAATTCAAGGCACAACATTAAACAGCAACAAACAGAAAACCCTTACATGGAATATAAACCCCATCGGCTCATTGTAACTGACAAACTCCTTCCATTGCCTTCCAATGCTCAACTGCAAAAGTACAATTTATCAACAATTTGCCTGCAAGAAGATGAATTGTGGGAACAAATGAATTCATTCATATCCTAAAACAAGTGCCCTCAACAATTTGGATGAAGATCAGACAGGACATTCTTCTCATTGTTCCACAAGTTAATTGGTAACAATGATTAGTTTGTGCAATTGAAACAAATATCACTAGATCTTTCCAACTAATTTCACGATGTGATGCAGATGTCCGAATGCATCAAGATATAAAAAGATTGCAGGTATAATATCAAGACATAATCTGGTGATGTTTAGTAAGTAGTGTGATTCCCCATCTGGGTTCTTTTTTTTTTCCCTCTGTTGAAGGGGAGGGGATGGGCACAGCAATGCTGCAAAGTACAACATAACAAGCAAGCAATCCAAAGTTAAGCAATCTCAAAATTTCATCTTTATGAAAATGTCAAAAGAACAAAAAATTTCACACTATTGCGAACTGAGTAATCAACATCAGCAGTGGGATGCAAACTGTTCAATAGATGTTTGTAGCATTAAAACTTTTTCTTTGTCATAAGAAAAAGTACAGTTACCTGAGCAGCTTCATTTGAAGCATTCTTAGTCCAAAGAGCTATCTTATCTTGTCTACCTCTAACATTGACAACTGCACCGCATATTTCATCTCCATAATCAAACTGTTCCCCGATCATTGCCAGCAACTAACAAAAATAAATAATAAAATAATTAGCCAATTAAAAAGCTTATAGGGTTTGTAGTAGCACATAAGAAGTATCAAAGCATACCGTATATAACCAAGAGTTATCACACTTCTCTTTTTGAAAGGTCAGAGTCCACTTTCCTCCATTAGCACAAACAGGGTCCTCCCATTTTGGCTCAATATTATATTTGAAGCAGTGAAAATCTGTTGGCGCAGGGAGCTTGCTGGGGCGATGGATATTATTGTAAACACTGAGAGTGGGAACAAAATACTCCGTAGATTGTCAGTCAGTGCCAAAAAAATAAAAAATAAAAAAGAATAGATAATCAACAATCAAGATTCACCATGTTAAATGCCACAACAGAAGTATCAGAACTCAACTGACTGATCAAAGCCACTCACATGAAAATGCCAATTGTACTAAGAACAGGTTAGTCAGATTTATAGCTAGGTAGTGGTAAGAAACAAAGTGGTAAAATAAACAACGAAGTCGTAAAATTCCAGTCTTCATACGAAAAACATCGAAGCTAAAATACATTAATCCTTGGTATTCAATCCCAACCAAAAGAACACAAAGGAAGCACTAATGAGAGGATTTCCATCCATTGGATCTCCCTTGATTAGCATCCCAATATAAAAAAAGCCTATAAGTAGTCTGAAACCAACAACCCACAAGAAATTTCTAGTTCTTTCTTTCATGACAAAGACTCCTGGCCATCAATGCAAAGAGAGCACAACACTTCAATCTTATGATCTTTTTGTTCATTTTTGGGCATCCAACACTTCAATCGTGTAATAGGCATACAAAAAGGTTATAATCACTACCCCCCTGGTATTAGCTACTTCCAAGAATGCAAATAATCATCATCAAATCGACTAAACAACAAAAGAATAAAAAAGAACAAGAAAGAAAGGGTCTTGAAGATCTCGACCTCCAGAACTCTTCCACAGTTGAGAAAGTATAGATTGAACGCATGGAGTTTCCCCACGTGGCTTGCTTGTTGGACTTGGCACTTTGGTTATCGAACCTATCGAACCAGAAGGTCCATCGGTGCTCAAGCGGGTGCGGCTCGTACGCTAATTTCTTGCTCCCCGACTCATCCTCTCCTACGATCTCTCCTTCTTCCACCTCATTATCGTCGCCGACGCTCGGATTAGGGTTCGGAGGAGCTTCTTCGGTCGTCGATAATTTTTGTGCCTCCTCCACTGCCATCATCTTCCTGATTTTGGTTTGCCTTTTCGTGTTTTGCTACTTATAATGAAAATAGATACGCGACAACACGTGGCAATAGAAAAATAATACTAAAAAACAGAAAAAGTTATTTTTGTATTTTTTTAATTAAAATGGTATTAATAATAAGGTTATAAGGCAAAGTTTTATCGTGCTTTGGTCCGGTCCAAAGCCATTTGTTTTTCTTTAGGTATAACAATAGGTCATTTTGGCCTGATCCAATTTATTATTTATTTTTAAAAATTTTAAAAATGATGTCGATTTTAACAAAATGACGTCGTTTTGTGGCTCTTTGTTAAGCCTAACTAGTCCGAACCCAAACTCGACCTAGGGCTCAGTAAGGCCAAGAAATCTCGGCCCATGATATTTAATAATGAACTTTGGTATTGTGTTTAAGATTAAGATATGTTATAAGTTATTGTATTGATATTTTTTTGATAAAGTATTGTTTTGATATTATACATTGCCTTTATCTCTAAACTGGTGGAAAATGCATTAAGTTCTTAAACAATCATCCTAACCTCATTGTCCTACTCTCTTTGTTCTAATGTTACTCTTTTCATCTCTAAGCTTACCAATATTTTATAAGTAAGATTGAAATATTTTGTAACACTCTACTATCATAATTCATAAAGCATATGCCCGAATCTCCATAGGACATTTAAGAACATATCCTATGATATGACATGTTAGAGCAATCACATTCACTTATTAGGGCATCATACATAACACAAGTATTCCAAAATGATTAAACTTCTCATTTCATAGATAAACTTGTATAAACATTACCATTACACTCCAAAATCAATGTATTCGCATTACATAACATTTGAGAGCTTACTAATTAAAATACAAAAGTTTCTGCATGAGATGCGATGTACAGCCAAAAATAACCTAGTTAGATCCCTTTAGTGTAAGCTAACCAAACCTTTGATCCATTTTATCCCCGAAGCGCAGGTAATATTCTTCTACTATATCACTTTAGGAGTTAGAACTCCTTGAACATGAAAAACAATGTTATAATTTTGATGAGTTTGCGAACTCAGTGAGCGAATCATCCTTGATGTGCTCACTCATTCAGAACATACGCATTTAAAGCATATATTACCGATCATTCAAATATATTATCGCATTCAGAAACAAATTCCATTTATTGCATTATCTATCATGTTTCAACAATACCTTAGGAATTACAAGCACTTGATGTAATGATTTCATAATGATCCAACTATTCATCTAAATCTCTCATATTAACAACATATACACAGGCATTATATATTACCATACAAACAAAATTCAACAATCAATCTCATAGATACATGTGACACCCACATACCCCCTGGGAGGATATGCAAGTGTCACACAGATAGAACCGAAACAAATCCAAAACATACGAAACATTTTATACATGCATTTCAGAATCTCAAGCAAACTTACATTACAAATCATCACATGTGATTATTTGAAAACATAACATATCAGTTATACTGTGCTTATCATAATACGTACCATAAATTCAAAAACATCAACCTGTATTAAGGTTATTACAAACCTTCAAACAAAACCAAACTGTTTCATATATCAAATACATCTCAAAGACAAACTCAAAAATACATTTAGACAAACAAAACTCAATCTCCTTTGGCAATTGCGGTTGTCTTGTCCTAGTCTTTGTAACCTTTTCTCTGAACCTACACGGGACAAATCTACCATGCTAAGCATATAGCTTAGTGAGTAATAACTAAACTATGGGTAACAACAACTGATACTGCATCATGTTATAGCATAAGCATCTCATACATAATGAATTTCAATAACAGAACTGAACATACAGAATACAGAACAGATTATAAGAATAGGGTGTTAACCCAACAGATCAAATTTTCAGATTTGCTTTGTATTAAAATTTATCATAGATCAAAATACAAAATGAATTAGGCTGTAAATCAATGAACAGAAGTGGGTAACAAGACTTATATAGGAGATACCATAAATGACATCATATATCAGGAGAGACTTAAGTCTTGATACAGGAGACACCAAAGTGTCAATAACAGAAGACACCGAAGTGTCACAGGAGCAGCTGCAGACCCTTCTAGGCATGCCTATTTACCCAAAACTAGGACTCAACAGTTTCCAAAACAAAACAAGTCGATTTCATGTGCAAAAATAATTAGTCAATCATATTCACATGCATCAAACATCTCGAACAATCATTATTCGGAATTCAGAACACAATTAGCATAAATCAAAATCAATTCAGTACTAAGCAAAACAAAGTAAGGTGTGAGCGTCCTAGAGATTACTGACAGTCACTCCCTTTTGTTTAATGCCTTGAAGTTTTAGCAATATCTGGAGATGGCCGCTTTCCTTGCTCTTCTATATTCAATCAAACACAATTTCATATCACCAAATTGTTCATGTATCTGAATAAGCATTCTTATAAATGCACCATGTAACATGCATAATCAATGACATATCCCGGGTAAATTTCCTTACTAAACTGATGTAAACATCAATTGTATTCCATAAGTTCCAGAATTTATACATTCATTCACTATTTTTTCTTTTTCCTCAAAACAGACTTTCGGGTCTACTTTGCATGATCATTTAGGTCTAGAAAATGGAATATGTAAGTAACACTTCCTTCTAGACAATTGTTCTTCTGTATCTTAAGTTTTTAGCGATACCAATATCATACAATTTGGTTTATTATTTAATGAGTTATGCTCAAAACAGACTGTGTACATTTGAAATTTTGGCTAAAACATGATCATGCATTCAAGTTTTACAACCTATATCTCTCAATTACAATATCAAAAAATTACAAACTTTATACCAATTTAAAGCTAAAAGAATAAACTAAAACTTTGGTGAAGACACCGCAGTCTAATTCAGCTTACATCAATACAGTTTATTCAATAACCACAGGACATGATTTCTGTCCCTAGTAGTGCTATAGCCTAAGCCAAGACTCAATTTCATACGAATTTTGAAAGTCTTAGAGGCAGAATTAAAATTCTACTTCTTTAAGAAAGTTGTAGGAATATGTCTCAAGTTTAATCTGAATCAAGAATCAACTCATTTGGAAATCTACAAATCAAGATATAATCATAATACTGAAGCATGTTCACTATAATATCTCCAGTACATACCCCCACTTTGAGTCAGTCAAACTTTTTCTAATCAATTCAGATGGCTCTCAATTTTTATGGAGAGAAATAGAAATGTATTAGGAGTTTATTGGCTCAAGTTTCAAGTCATTCGAAGATCGGATAATAAAGTTGTGGCTAAAAGAATCAACATAGTTCAGTTTTGGAAAAACCTTCGGGTGCAACTAGTCTTCTCCTCTCTCTAAAACGCAGGTTTCTTCCTTCATCACCGAAGTTGTAGACTTCTTCAATCTTGTTCCTATTGATTTATTCATTCCTAATCATATATTCTGTCTTTCTACTCCAGTACATTCTCAAAACAATTCAAATGCAAGCTTATATGGTGATTCATGAAAAAAAAAACGAAACCTCACACAAACTTTCTCTCACTATCGAGTTTTCATTCTTTCATCTGATGCTTTTCTTCTCATTTTCCTCTATGCTTTCACTTCATTTAACATAAATGACACTCCAATCTAACTTCATTTGAGCTCAACAACACAAAACAAATCGAAATTCCAAGGTTCATATCTAATATCAACAATCCAATTCTCATTCACGCATATTTCTTTCACCGAAACTATACTACTTAAACTCCTCATGCATGTATATATTTACACCGTAAAACATCATCAAAGTTACTTACTTGATTCAGCTATTCCCACCAGTAAGAGTGAATCAAATGCACATAAATTACATAGCTGATGTTTTGGTGTTACGTGAAACAAAAAGAGAGTCTAGTAACCAGTGTTTTCGGTGGTGAAGAACATTACAGAGAAAAGCAACAATAGCTACAGTGATTTTGCCTTCTAACTCACGTGCTTGCGTGTGTTGTTATCATATTGACACATGGCTCAATGCATGACTCCCATTTGCCTTTCATGCAAGCTACCACAGGTCTCCAACATGTCAGGTCATTTGTCACACAATGAATGATGCCATACGTCAATAATTCATAGGCTTAATCATACTAATTTTTATGTACCACTTAACTTGTCACTTGACAAATTTCCTAGTCCAAAATCCAAAATACCCAAATTTTCAGAAATTTTCTAAAATTCACCAAAAATTATGAAATGATAATAATAATAATCTCCAAATAAATTTTCGATGCATAAAAAACACAATTCTCTTTCTAATCACATTTTAAACCAATTATACCCGAAAAATGTCAATGAATGCATGTATAATTATTTGTATGTATCATATAAGTGAATACTCAAATATGCAAAGCATACAATGCACTACTAATTCCTCAATATCCTGACCCCTACCATGGGATGTTACAATATATGTAAAGATATATATGTAGATGCAAATGAGACTCCATTTTCATTTTTAGTTTGTTGTGACCAAGCGCCTGTTTACTGGCCTATATCCCCTGTGGATACCAAGCTCATTTCAGATATTGTCCCATATCCCTTTAAGCTCTTTTAGACTGGTCAATGCGGTCACAACTCCTTTATTTGATCATGCATGTTCATGTAATGGAATGCATCATTCCATATAATATGCAATTAATCACTCTCATTCAATGTACACAATCATTTATCACATTCATTGGACTCAAGTCTGGCATTCAACACGCAGTTAAGTACACATATTTTCTTATTCACATATAATCAACCAGCACTTCCTATACATTCACGAATAATAACTCCTCGGACATTCAATTGTCCGGAATCATCAATATCACAAAATAACTTAAGCAGAAACATATATATAATTGAGAGTACACATCTAAGTTAACTCACTGTATGCTCCAGATAACTATTACCTTAATGATCTGACAATGTCTGGATATGGTGGCTTAATTTGTGCTTCTTTACCATGCAATACACACATTTATACACATCACTAAATTATTCAATCAAAAGAAAATTTAATCAAGCATATGTATATGTGTCATGTTTAATGTATGCTCAATTGACTTTCTCGAGTATGAATCCTTATATTCACTAATCTTGATTATTCATATATCATCTATTCATCACTCATACATTTACCAATCCTTTCCTAGCATTATCATTCACACAATTACTCAATTCTCATTCATTCATACTTAATTCATATTATTCATAAGAACACTTTTACACCATTAACAACTTATAAATTCCAAGTTGAGATACATTCATATCAAGTCAATCCATTCCTCAATTATAACATCAATTAACATGTTAAACTTATCAATCACTTAACCACTTAATTTAGCAACCGTCTAGGTTCGTTTTAAGCCTCAATTAAGTCCAAAGACACTAAGGTAAGGTAACTTATCCTTAATTGGTTAAATAATCTCACAAAATGACATTTTCTCTTGTCAAAGAAATTCCCACGATTGTGAGTACCTTTCTACAATCGTGGGAAAGCAAAATAGAAACTTTTTGCCTTCCAAACACTTCCCACGATCGTGGGTTTAGTGAACAGAAAGTAGTCCACTTCCTTCAATTTTCATTTTTCCAGCTTCGATATCGTCATACTAAAATCACAATAACTCATTATCAAAACAACTTCTTGCCAAACCATTTCACAGGAACCTTAATAAGACATCAATAAACATTTTTTTTTATGTTTTATACTTTGACTAATTTGAGCTTTAAAGTCCTTAAAAATCAGGAAATAATACAAGGTTCTTGAACAGGGTCTGTCACAGACAGTATTAGGAAAACATGCATAACTCAAACTATATTCACTATTTTATCACGCCACTTTCACAGAGATCAAGTAAGACCTATACCTACAACTTTTGTTATTTAAGTTTCTTCAAATTCATGCTCTAAAGATATGAAAAATAGGTCAAAAGAGAAAGATAAAATTGAACCCAGAATTTCGACTTACAACCCTAATTTTCGAGATTCAAGAATACTTCAACAACACCCATCTTTAGCATCAATTTACCATCATTCATACTTCAAAACTCAACTAAATTATCCACACAATAGCCTAAAGCCCACGGTTTTTACACATAAAAAACAAGACAATCATTCATAAATTTACCAGCACAATCAACATCAATCCTACATATATCTCTCCTCAATTCAATCATTATAAATGTTTTTATTATAAAAAGAAACATAAAGATCATAATTTACTTACATGCTAAACCCTAAATCTACCTCAATTATAATCTATCATCACCTTCCAAGCTTGCAAGCAAACACCAAGAACAAGATGGAAGTAGAAGGATTTCAATTACAAGATAAAGGTTACAAAAATTTTGGCAAGATGAGGGTTACGGTGGTTTGGCAAAAATTCAAGGGTTTTAGGGATCTTATGAGGGTGTCATTGGTGAGGGAAGAGAGAGAAGAGCTAAGACCGAAACATAAAAGAAAGAGGTCTTTCGAGAGTGAGAATTGTAGGATATGTGCTTAGTGGAGAGATGGCCACATGTCATGCCACATGTCCAACAAAGAGTTATATTATGTGTCCTCATCTCATGCCACCACTTGTAACCTCATATTTTGCCCAATTGTCACTTAATGACTAGTCCTAATGTCATCCAAGCACTAGGTCAGTTGTTGCCTAATTACTTTACCATATGTCACTCATTTATTTATGCCTTTTGTCACTCTCTCACTAGTGCCACATGTCGTTAGCCTAGTCAACCTAAATTCTCATTTATCAAATTTGTCTTACAATTCCACATATTTCCTACATTAGAAACACATATCACTTCATAAATCACCAATTTACAACAATAAATCCCAAATCTCTAATTATAACCACTAAACCAAAAATTCATGTCACAATTAATACTCGATCACATAAAAAATTATTTATTCTCGGAATAAGTCAATTGGACTCATATATTATCTTTGCAATGTTTCTAATCATGATTCATGTGTGTATGTGAATATGATACATGTAAATGAAATGCACGTCATATAATCTCATGGGATGTTCTCAATCTAGCCATAAATCCCTAAGTATTTTAAGCATATAATTAATGTTTGTTGTTCTTTGTTGGTTATCATGTTATGAAAATAACATGTTGATGGTAGGATGTATAAAACAACCTATTCAACAATAACAACATCGATCTAGTAAAATTATGCTAGACGTGGAGTTTGGAGAGATTTAGTGTATGCAACTTTACCTCTAACTAATAGAGAGACTGTTTATAAATGGCAGAAAACAACCTCTTCATTGATGAATATTATGATGAAATTATTATGCTTTGCATATCATTAAATTTTGTGCAATTATTGTTTACTTTTTTAGATATCTTCTTCGTAGTTGTTTAAAGCATAATGTTAATAGTTTCACATTTGTTTTATCGAATCCATCAAGAAAATGCAAAGATAAAATAAATTATCAATCCCTCTATAAGAAAGAAATAAGATCGAGGTCAAAGTTAAAAGGAAGGTAATTTCAAATAGAAACTAATTTTATTGGAATTGAAAATTGATCATGTGCTTGAAAAGTTTCAATGATGATGTTATCTTACTTTTGTATGAATCATGAAAATGAAAGCTATGGATGATGCTAGTACTGGCAGCGTAAGTCAATAAAATCATGATAGGAAATTAAAGGTTGGAAGTTTCAACTAATTAAATTAAAAATCCTAAAATACATGCCATAAAGTACATATGTTTATATATGTCGATAAAATTTTTGAATTTTATAGATTTGTTAGATGAGACAAAAATGGTTTATAAATTGAAGTGGACCTTAACTCTGAAGTAGTTGAGGTGGATCACCAATATGAGATTTGGTAAATTCAGAGAGATAAAGGAAATCTTGGTTAGGAGGGATATTTTCTGTTGGTTCTCCCTTCAATTTGATTAAGATGACCTTATGTTGAACAAAGGGACATTCCAATCAGTGTTTTCATTATAAAAAAATAATTACTAGTGAGTTTATTATTTTGATAAAAAGTATTATAAAAATAAAATAAAGTCATAAACTCAAGAAGATAACTTATGAAATTAATAAGAAAAGTTAAAGTCTTTTTTTGAAAAAAGGAAATTAAAATAATTAAAGAAGAAGAAATTTACAAGGTCATCAAAAGGGGAAAACCATTTATATACAACACAAAAAGAGAGTCAACAAGAACAAATCACCTAGTGTAGCAAGAATAGCCTAAGACAAATAGAGAGTGGAAATTAAACAGGAACCTACCCTAAGCAGAACTTCCATCTATCAGCTATAAACGTAATGCATGACAAACATTAGAGCTACAAGTAACTTTCTTTGTCAAAACAATCCCCTGCACTTCAGACATAATTAAGTAGATCAAACTCTCTGTCGTAGAAGATGTACTCTAGAAGCGTCGAAAGTTTCGTTCTCTCCAAAGCGAGTATAAACAGACCCTAAGACAATAATTTGTACAGATTTGTTGAAACCTACAGGTGAAGACAGATAACTAGTGATATTCATAAGTTCGGACCCAGGATCTGTCCAGCAACATAAGTCACAAACAGCTCTCCAAATAGAATAGTTGAAGGGGCAAGCGAAGAAAAAGATGAGAACAAGATTCCATTTGAAGAGAACACATTGGACAAGAAGGATCCATGTGCACATAAGGAATACGGTTAGCAGTGGATAGTTTATTCTGAATAGCTAACCAGAAAATGAAGGAGATCCGGGGCGTTAAAAGATTGCTCCAAACTGTGGCTGCCCAAGGAACAGGGAGTCAACGATGACACAAGTTGTCGCAAATAAAGCGATTAGTCAATTTGTTCAGTGGAATCCCCTTCCAAAAGAAAGTGTCAGATTCTTGAGGAGTTGGAGAATAGCTAGGTTGAAGATGACTCAGACTTCTTGGGAATTTCCATGAGTTCCCATCAATAAATGATATCATACATGTTTTTAGAGGGAACAAAGGAGAAGCTCTTGAAGGATTTACCTGAAAGATTAAGGGACCGTGACTAGCCCAATTGTCATACCATAGAGAGGCCCGACGTCCATCTTTGATAGCACAGGAAGTCTCTAAGCGAATATCGTCTCTTAACTTCAAATACTGGTTGAGGAAAAAAGAGAAATTGGCTTTCGGCTGAAGCGCCCATATGGAATGTCCTTTTAGAAAATCAATGTGTAGCCATTGGATCCACAAGGTTTTCTTATCCTCTAGTATCCACCATAGACGTTTTAGAATGAAAAAGCGATTTGAAGTTTTAATGGAAAGAATATTCAAACCTCTTTCCACCTTAGGATAGTAGAGATCAGACCATTTCACTTTGGAGGCACCGTGGTTACCATTCGAATGGCTCCATAAGAAGGTTATGAGAAGCCTTTCAATTTCTTTGATGATGCCTTGCGATAAGAAAATATGCTCCAGTATACATGTAAGGAATTAAGGAAAGATTTAATAAGCTGAAGTTTACCCGCATAAGATAGAGATTTGTTCACCCAAGATTTAATCCTCCACTGAATCTTCTCTAGGAGTGGGTGACAATCAGTATAGGAGAGCTTTTTAGTAGACAAAAGAAAATGACTTTTAAGAAAATTTATCTGCAGCCCAAAGTGATGTTTGAAAATACTGAGGGCATGCATAAAGGCCCGAATAGACTCCAAGTCTGCCCTGCAAAATAAGAGAAGGTCATCTGCAAACATAGGTTAGTAAGGCCAAGTGTCTTGCACTTCGAATGATACTTGAAGCTAGGATTAGAAAGAGTTGCGGTGTCGATAAAAGCATTAAAGATTTCTATAACCAGAAAAGAATTATATGGGGAAAGGGGATCCCCCTGGTGAATGCCCTTAGCTGCTTTAAAATACCGAGTAAGGGCACCATTAATCAAAACCGAATACGATGCCGAAGTAATGCATTCTATAATCCATCAGGTAAATTGAATCGGGAAGCCAAAACCTCCAACATGGCTTGCAAGAAGCACCAATTAATACTATCAAAGGCCTTATAAAAATCAACCTTTAAGGTGCAGTTTGGTGGGCTCGAAGAATTAGAATACCCTTTCAAAAGCTCTTGAACAATAAGAAAGTTATCCCCAATGTAACGATCCGACAAGAAGGCACTTTGGTTAGCACTAATTAACGGAGCCATAGCTTCCTTCAATCTGGTAGCAAGTATCTTAGAGATAACTTTGTACAGAAAATTGGTACAAGAGATGGGACGATAGTCGGCAAAGGTGGTTGGAGTCGCTCCTTTCGGAATCAAGCTTAAAAATGTTCGATTAATCTCTTTCAGTAAGATTCCAGTTCTAAAGAACTCATGGAGGGCTTCCTTAACAAAAACACCAATAGTAGGGTAAGCTTGTTAATAAAAGTATCCGTTAAACCCATCAGGCCCAGGAGCTTTCTTGCCATTCATTCGAAAAACACAAGCCTCTATTTTGCTATCCTCTACTGGTCAGGTTAAGAGAGGAAAACAAAAGGTGAAACCTGCTTAAGATTAAGACACTGCAAATCTAGAGAAGAGACAGAAGTATGATCGACAGTACCAAGTAATGTTTTGAAAAAAAATCAAAAGCTGCTTCCCTAATGGCCATCTGATCATGGGTAATATTACCATTATGAGAAATGGAATTAATCTTGTTCCGGTTTCGTTTAGAAAGAATCGAATGGAAGAAAAATTGAGTACACTTGTCGCCATCTTGGAGCCAATTGAGTTTAGCTCGTTGCTGCAAAAGTGAGGAATGATTACTAACAGCTTGTAGATAATTGGAGAGGGCGATCTTTTCCTGATCAAGAAGAAGCTGGCTCATTGGGGTATCCGATAAGAGAGTCTGCACTCTAGTTAGCTCCGATCTAGTGCGACTGATTGCTTCAAAGGTGGAACCTTGAGATGCCTTAAATAAGTTTAAGTTCCTATTTAATAACTTTCAATTTCTGCATGTAGATAAACTGCTTGGTGCCCCGACATCCATATATAGCTCCTCGAAAACAAGCATCCCCAAAACCAGGAACCGTAACTAAGTAATTATTGAAGCGAAAAGGATGATGAGCAAACACGGTTGGAAGCAAGTAGGAAATCCGTATGGGAGTATGGTCCGAAAATAGAGGGTTCAAAAAACAAGCCATACTGTTAGGGAAGATTGAAGCCAGACGTTATTAACGAGGGCTCTATCATGCTTTTTACGAATAAACCACCTATCCTTTTGCTTATTAGACCAAGTAAATAAATGACTAGCATAACTGAGATCAGATAACCCAACCTGCTCCAAGCAATCCAACAAGTCAATGGAGCAATTACGTAGACTAATGTTACCTTGAGCCTCCGAAGAATAGAGGGTGGTGTTGAAATCCCCACATAGGAGCCAAGGTTTACAACCGTTAAAATGGACATCAAATCAAGAACAAAAAAAGATTAAGGCTCATCAAGTTCATTATTTAGTTTGTAATAT
Organism: Erythroxylum acuminatum; assembly: GCA_026284645.1. Classification (NCBI taxonomy): domain Eukaryota; kingdom Viridiplantae; phylum Streptophyta; class Magnoliopsida; order Malpighiales; family Erythroxylaceae; genus Erythroxylum; species Erythroxylum acuminatum. The sequence continues at coordinate 30,691,657 of JANKOD010000002.1, forward strand.
TAATTGTAATCACACTTCGTTGATTTGATGCTCTAAAAGGTTCTACATGTATAAACATTTTGTTTCAGTTTATTGTATAAGTCTTTATATTCATTAACAGACACTGAAGCTACTCATTTTAATAGAAAAACCTCTTGATCTTTCAAACACTCTTTAGGTAACATTTTGAGGAGTGTTTAAATCATAATTGGATTAAACAAATTAGTTTTTTACCAATTGAAGTTGTTAAAATCAATATCCCATATTGGTCGACCAATATGCCTACTGATCAACTATTGTTCCAACGACTAGTGAATCTAAAGCTTTTAATACATAATCGTCGACTAGTAAGCTATACTAGTAGACCAATGCATTGTATATAGCCATTATAACAGTTGATTCTTGGCTCTAACGGCTAGTAGGAGTCCAAAAATACTATAAATAGGTATTTTCTCATTGGTTTCAACATTAAGAAGGTTTTGGATGTTGTGTATACACATTTAAAGTATTTTTCAATCATTTGAGCATCATTGTCTTATATTTATGTGAGTGACCCATTTTAGAGTTACTAAGTGATAAAGTGAGGAACTTTTAGTTGTAATATTTAGTTTGGGGAATATATTGTTATACTTAGGTGGTCCCAGTGAGATTAAGGTTCCTCTTTACTTTAGAAGAAGGTTGTAAGAAGGGCTCCTCCTTACTAAAAAAGATATAAAAGTTATTCTTCACCTTGAAAGAAGAATAAAGAAGAATCATTGTGAAATTTTAAGAAGAGTTTTGAGAATGGGCATAGGAAAAGGTTGTTTACTAAATCACTACAGATTGATTTGCATTCTCTTCCCTATCATCTTTAATTTATTGTTCAATTGATTTATATTAAGGAATTCCCTTATCCTTATTTACATTATTTGTTGATAATTGAGTACATTAGCTAGAAAATTAATAAAGTTTTTAAACACCCAGTTCACCCCTTTTTGGGTGCCATAGGAACTCACAAGTGATATTAAAGCTGGTTTATTAGGTTAACATTTCTATAAAATCCTATAGTAATGATTATAATAGCATCTTTTAGGAGCAACATCATCATTATTCAATGGTGATGCTGTCGCCTGCAACCAAATATAAAAGAAATCAC
>JANKOD010000002.1:30702508-30714331 GCA_026284645.1 Erythroxylum acuminatum
GTTGAAGATTGTTTCCTTCTTGATTCCTCAATGATTTATTGTTTCCTTCTTGATTCCTCAATGATTTATAATGTCTTTTAGATTTCTTTCAATCCAAAACACCTGCAATAAATTTCTTAACCAATTCTATATATTTTTTTATTATCAAAACATAAGTAGGATTAATTTGTCAACCACCATTGGTCCAACAGCGTACTCGGCAACCAATTGGCCAACACCAACTTATGAATCACAAAGTATTTTTGCTTCAACATAGAAGCACACAAAATCGAAGTAGATGGCCATATTGTTAATCACACCTCTAGTTAAAACAGTTGCCATCATATCATTTGTCACATTCCAATCATCACTATAAACATGATCCCTAAGCAGATTATCAAACCCCAAAAATAAATTCAATCTATCAAGATCAAATTGAATAAATCTACCTCACATACACCAGTTGATAGCACACAGTAGATTCAGTCAAGATATATTTATCCAAATTAAAGTAGAAATCTTTTACTAAAGTAAAATCAAAGTGTTGCAGTAATAACGCAGCATTCAATAAGTTTCTTTAAGTCATCAGAACATCCAAACGAAACTGTTGAAATTTATCCAAATTTATAGGATGATCAAGAACTAACCTAATGTTTGCGATGGTGTCCCATTTCTGTGCTGCAACGAAAGTGTGGAACTTATATAACACAAAATTATCAACCGACATTCTGATGGGAGGGCTTCTACATGGTGGTTGGACTAATTTTTGAGCCAATTTCTTTGTCAATTTTTGAGGAGAAGCAATTGGGGTAGTTGGTGGTGACATAGTTATAGAGCTAGGAATAATATGCTCAACAGGAGCCTCATCGACATCAGATTCAGAATCCTCTATCAAAGAAGATAACACACGTAGAGCATCTGTTAGAGAAGTGCTCTAAAGGCAATCACCTTTAGCACTTATTGTACAAATCATTTTATGATTAATAAAGACATTTTTCATTATTTCGATGTTCATACGTTTATGGATTTGATGTTGATCTTAAATTGATTCAATGAAGTCCTTAATATAAAATATAGCATGGAGGAAATCATGATGAGATCATGATAATGAGATTCTTATCATGTGTAATTATATTAGTATGTAAACTTTCCCTAGTCATAGGATTAATGAGATGGGAACTCATTAATTCGGTTAGACTAGTGCATGTTATACTTCTTGATTAGATCAAACAGTAAATCTCATAAGCTGTAGACATGAGTTGTTTAGAGTTAACATGTGGATGCTTACTGTAGTAAGTACATTGGATTGACCTACTATGAGATAATCATATGGATATTCTATTCCAGTGTCAATGATTGTCTCATCATAGCAATGGTGCAAGTATCCTTTGACATGAGGTGCTGAAGGATATCTCGGATGCTAATCTTGTGCTTTGATTCCATTCATCGATACCTTTCAGCGGTTATTTATAGGGTGGTGATTGGGTACAACTTGAGATATTCGGAGATAATTGAGTAACCAATAAAGGATTCACCACTCTTGATAAAAGGAGATGATACTCAAGGCCTCTTGTCGGGGTCATTACTCAGGAGTCTCTTGCCAGAGCAAATATTTGTCATTAAGAGAGTCTTCAATGATACATAGAGTAATGATATCCTCAGGATAAGATATAGTAACACTTAGACTAGATATGATGTAGTCAGTCTAGTAGGAGTTGACACTTTGACCATACTCTAAACCAAGTGGGATATAGATAGTGAAAGGACAAATTGTATGGCAACATTGCGTACAGAATGGTTCGTAGTCAAACCACTGACTTTTCGGTCAATTAGGGGTTATGACGTGTTGCTAAATACTACTTTTGACTTGAATTAAGTGTTAATTTAAGTGGCCAACATAATCAAGGACCTAATAGGTCAACATATAAGAGATCCGAAGGATGAGTAAAATGGTCTTCAATGGTGATTTAAGATATGAGAGAGTGTATTGGGATTGTATCGTGATGTGATCGTGGTAGAAAATGTTGCATGGAATGGATTAGAAACAAGTATTGTTGGCTTCCATTAATGCATGTTATTCATGGTCATTAACTTCCCATAGCTTCCATTAATGCATGATATTCATAGTCATTAACTTCTCATAACTTCCATTAATGCATGCTATTCATGACCATTAACTTCCCATAACTTTCCAATAGTGATGAGGGTTAGGGAAGGCCAAATAGTGCAGAAAATTGAGATGATTTTCGTGCATCTTGTGTAAGAGACAAGAAAAGAAAAGGAAAGGTTCTTTTTCTTACATGCACACTTTTTCTCTCTAACTCTCTCAAGAGTTCTTGTCTTTGCTAGCACAAAGAAAGAATTCTAGCCATCTCCTAGTGAGGTTTCATCCTTCTATCTTCGTATGGATTTTCATTAGAGACGGTTTGCATTGATCGATGTGGTTTACGACAACCCAACACGGAGAAGAATAAAGAATGAAGAAGATCGTTAGAAAGGTATATAAACATCTTACATTTCATGTTTTTGTTTTTTTTCTATATCTATATGCATGAGTAAATCTAGTTTTTGAGGTTCCGTTTTATTTTCACTGCGTATATTTGATATATATTATGTATGAGATGCATGATCGGAACCTAACAGCATCCTCGTGTCCCGATATCTAATCTCGAATAAAGGAGGAGTCGAGGATCTCAATGGGTACTTCCAAGGAAGACCCATCACTAGTTATCAATCTCCCACGTGTCGGATGAATTGAAGTTGACTGGAGTGTTGAGTGGGATCGGCGGTAGAGGGAATAGATGCCAACAGTGACTTCTCCACAACAAAAGATGAAGCTTGACGCTGTATCTTTCCCAATTGGACTCCAGAAATCAAAAACCCAAGGAAAATGAAGATTGATGTTATCGTTGTAGAGAGAGAACTGAGAGAGAGAAACCGAAATGATGAGAGAGGTGAGACTATTGTGAGGGGGAAGACAATGGAGCCAAAATACAAAATAAAGAAGGGGGAATGAAATTATAACGGGAGGCTGCTAAAAATGAAATAAGACAAATTAGGGATTTTAATCCCTTTCGAATTTTCCCTTTTTTTAAAATACATTAAAAATTTAAAGTCCATAATCCCAAAGCCCCTCAAAGAAATTCAAACCTGACTGAGTCAAGAGGTTTTGAAAAGATATCCACCAATTTTTTCCAGTAGACATATATGAAAGAGGCTATTTTGTTCTCCACAAGCTCTCGGATAAAATGATACTTTAAGTTGATGTGTTTTGTTCTCAAATGTTGAACCGGATCCTTCGAGATTTCTATTTCACTCTTGTTATACACAGGATTATCAACACATTCTGATTAATTCCATAATCTTCTAACATCTATTTCACCTAAAGAAGTTGTGAATAACAACTACCTGCAACAATATATTTTGCTTCTACAGTTGACAACGAAATTGAATTTTGCTTTTTACTGTACCACGAAATCAGATTGTTACCTAAGAAGAAACAACCCCTGAAGTTCTTTTTCGATCATCTAAATTTCTAGCCCAATCTGCATCACTATACCAGGTTAGATAAGACGTGGAGTCACATGTATACCAAATCCCAAATTCAGAGGTACCACTGATATATCTAATAATCCTCTTTATCTCTATTAAGTGTGTCTCTTTTAGGTTAGCTTGATAGCAAGGACATACTCCTATGCTATAATAGATATCTGGTCTACTTATAGTTAAATAAAGTAGACTACCAATAATGCTTTTATATAAGCTAACATCAATGTTTTTGCCTTTTTCATCTTTGTTTAACTCTGTAGATACACTCATAGGAGTTCTAGCATGTTGAGCATTCTCAAGTCCAAACTTCTTCACTACATTCTTTGCATATTTTGTTTGTGATACAAATATACCATCCTTCACTTGTTTAATTTGCAAACCCAAAAAGAAGTTCAATTTACCTACCATGCTCATATCAAATTCATGCATCATCAAATCCACAAATTCATCTACCATTTTCGAATGAGTGGAGCCAAACACAACATCATGAACATAAATCTTTGCAATCATCAAATTAGATCTAAATTTTTAAGAAATAAGGTCTTGTCAACAATACCTCTTTCATAGCCTTATTTTATGAGATATTGAGTGAGCCTTTCATACCAACTTCTTAGAGCTTACTTGAGTTCGTATAGTGCCTTCTTTAGCTTGAAAATGTGATTAGCATGGACTAAATCAATAAAACCTTTCAACTGCTCAACGTATGCCTCTTCTTGTATAAACCTATTCAAGAATGCAGTTTTTACATCCATTTGGTAGAGCTTGAAGCCTTTCACACACGTTATACCTAAAAACAATATAATCGACTGAAGTCTTGCCATTGGTGCAAAAGTTTCGTCAAAATCTATTCCTTCAATTTGAAAATAACCTTGAGCAACTAACCTTGCTTTATTTCTAGTCACATTGGCTTTTTCATCAGTTTTATTACGAAGCACCCATTTTGTTCTGATCACATTCATATCAGATAGTCTTGACACCAATTCCCAGACATCATTGTGAGCAAACTGAGTCAATTCTTCTTACATAACTAGTGTCTAGAACTCATCTTGCAAAGCTTCTTTACCATGTTTAGGCTCGAATGAAGAAGTGTAACATAAGAGTCCCGCGAGTTCTCAATAATCTACTCTTTTTCTTTCCCTTATTTTTCTTCTCTCACTAACTTCTCCAATAATGTTCTCCACTAGATGACTTCTTCTGATCCGTGAAGGAGGATCCCTGTTTAAATCACTTTCTCTGAGTTTTGATTATTCAAAGGAATTATTTCCGCATTAAATGTCATGTTGGTTTCATCATCCGAAGCAATTGATAGCTCTTTTATTTGGACAGTTTCTTCACCAACAGTAACTAACTACAAATCTAGGCAGTTTTTGCTTCTTGTTTCATTGCTTGTTTGAGCTGGTTCATAAGGCTGGTTTTGTAAATTTTCTTTTGCTACTTTACCATTTAATTGAGACACATCATTTATCAAAACAATTATGGACTCTAGCACTTTCTTGGTTCTTTGATTAAACACTCGGCATGCTTTCCTGTGGATTAAATATCTAATGAAGATCCCTTCATCACTCTTGCTTTCAAAATTTTCGAGCTGTTTTGATCTCTAAGAATATAACATTTACTACAAAAACATGAAAGTAGCTTATATCTAGTTTCTTTCCCTTCCAAAGTTCATACGATGTCTTATTCAAGATAGTTCTAAGATGAACTTTGTTACATATATAGCATGCCATGTTCACTGCTTCCTCCAAAAACTACATTGACATTTTTCTTCCATTCAACATAGATCTGGCCATTTCTTGAAGAGTTCGATTCTTCCTCTCTGCTACTCCATTTTGTTGTAAAGTTTTAGGTGCTGAAAATTTTTGTATGATACCGTATTTGTCATAGAAATCGTTGAAGCTTGCATTCTCAAATTCCCTTTCGTGATCTGATCGGATTCTTAACACTGTCATATTTTTCATATTCATGACCTGCACACATAGGCTTCTAAAAGTCTTAAAAGCATCTAATTTTTCTTTTAAGAATGATACCTAAGTATATCTAAAATAATCATCAACACAAGTTAAAAAATATCTGATTCCATCAATGCTAGCATGCTGTGTTGGACCAACCAAATCAATGTGAATTAATTCCAATATACGTGAGGAAGTAACATGTCTAACCTTTTTATGTGGCACTCTCATCTGTTTACCCATTTGACATGCACTACATATCGTCTTATCTTCTTTGTTCATTGTGGGACCTCTTACAACTTCCAATTTCTTTAACTTGCTAATAAGCTCATAATTAACGTGCCCAAGCTTTTGATGCCATAGATTTATATTGTCATCATATGAGGTTGATTTACAAGTAGTAGTGACTTGCAATGTATAACAATTGTCTACTAATCGTTTTTCACTCACAAGACATTCTCCTTGTTCGGTTAACACCCTGCACTCATCACTTGTAAATTGAACCAATAAACCATCATCACAAAGTTAGCTTATACTCACCAAATTGGCTTTTAATCCATCAACGTGAAGCACATTCTTGAGTTGTGGTAGTCCATCCACGCATAGTATCCCTCTTCTAATAACTGAAGCCTTCCTTCCATCACCAAAAGTCACATGGCTATCTACACAACTTTGATAATCGGTCAAATAGCTCATTTTTCCTATCATATGGCGCAAAAATCCACTATCAAAATACTAACCATTATGATAAGTAGCCTTCATGGATTTAAAAATTAAAAGAGCTTACAATTGACCCGTTTTAACCCAAATGTGCTTTAGTGTCATAGGTTGCTACTGGAAATTTAATGAGCAGTATATAGATTTTCAGTGTTGAGTCATTTGAAACAACAGTTGTAATAACTTATAGCATATTGGCCTTATATGCCCAATAACTCCACAAAAATGACATGTTGGTATGAACCTCTGATTTCCTTAAAATTTCTCCTTGGACAGATCTAGTTGTATCATTATTCTCATTTTTAAACTTAGAACGTTCACCTTTATAGCTAATACCTTTGAGATCTCCTTTGATCTTACTAATTTCTGACAACTTTTCTAACTTTTTGGTACCTCCATTTAACATTCTTATCCCTTTTTCCGTATTGACTAGCTTCATCTTTGTCTCATTCAGCTCATCTATTGCAGATAATAATTTCTTCTCTAGATCTTGAATGGTGTTCTTTATGGTAGATTTTTCCTTCTTTAGCTTTTCATTCTTCTTACATGTTTGCACCCACTTTGCACACATTAACTCATAGGCTTTGTAAATATCATCACTTTTGTTCTCTAAATCACTATCATGATCTAAAATTAAACTTTGAACTAACTCATCTATGTTTGTCCCAAAATTCTGAAATGATTTATCCATAGTTTCATCATCAAATTCTTCCTTCTTGGTAACTGTTAAACAAGTAATTAGACTTTTGTTATCTAAAGCAACCAGCGCAGCATTACTTGCAAATTCCTCTTCACTATCATACTCACTTTCGAATTCATTCTCACTCTAAGTGCCAATATAAGACTTCCTTTTTTCTCTTCTTCAAGATGTTAGCACATTCCGCTTACACATGTCTGAAGCCTTGACATTCATGACATTGAATCTTCTTCACTTTTCTTTCACCCTTTAAGTTTGAGTTTGTTATTTGAAATTGCTATTTGATGTGCTCCCAACATTTTCCTAAACTCAAGTCTATCCTTTTTCACTTTCTTTAACCCCTTACTGAAATTTCTTGCCAACAATACCAGATTCTCATTCTCGTCATATTCGTCTCCTATATCATTCACAACTTTACCAATTTCCACCTGCAATGCCAACCCTTTGCTTTTCACTCGTTTATCCCTCAACAAGATCATCTTAAAATTGGTAAGAATCTTAATTACTTTATCTAACGACAATTCATTGATATCATGAGCTTCTTCATTGGTTGCAATTTTCAGTATGAACCTCGAAGGTAATGATCTCAATGTATTCTTAACAAGTTTTAGGTTAGAACACTTCTTCTCGAGTGGATGTATTTGGTTTGCTATGTCACACAGTCTCTCATGAAAGTCTCCAATAGTTTCACTCTCATCCATCTTCAGCTTCTCAAATCTCATAGTTAACAACTGAAGTTTTAGGCTATCACAGATTTCGATCTCTCATGTATAGTTTGCAAAGTGTCGCGTGCTTCTTTGCCGATTCATAAGCTGATATCATTGAAAAGCGACCTTCATCAACAACACTAACTATGGCATGCATGGCTTGAGAATTTTCAAGTGCTCTCTCTTCTTCAGCTTTTGTCCACTCAGATGCATCTTTTAGTATAACTTCTCCCTTGTCATAAGTTATAACTAGATATGTCCAGCCATGTAACACTAAGTTCCATGCTTTTGTTCCCTATGCTTGAATAAATACTCTCATCCGTGATTTTCACGCAGGATAAATGGATCCATCCAGCAACAGATAGAATGATTTCTTGACACAATCAGCTGCTAAACATCAACACAAATAACCCTAGAAATCTTAACAGCCAAGTCACCCAAAACCTATCATTTTTCTTCTCCAAAAACAACAACACTTTAGCCCACTACACACATAAATTCTTTCCACATTATAGCTGCAAATCATAAAACCAATCTCCAGAAATATGCTTCGTTAAATAGCCATTATCCCAAAATAGGATATACATTAAATCTCATCTTGATTAGGATTTTAAATTAAATCAACCTTAGCTTGAAAGAGTTCAACTAAGTTCAATTATTAAATAATGCTCAAAATTAAATAATCAGATATCATAACCTATATCTTAACAAACAATAATCAAACTATGCCAAAAGGTGGAAGAGGTGTAAAGGTCCTAAAGGATGAAGAGAGCTAGAAGGAGAGACGTTGGTTTCTTCTATGTAAAGGGTTTGTTATTATAAATTTTTTAATACATGTTCATTGAAATACAGGATTTGAGAAATACATTTAATTAATGTCTATATTTACAAATTTAAAATTTAGAAGACATGTTTAATTATGACCTATAAGTTTGGAATTTACTAATGAATATTAAATTTAAGATATTAACTATATTTTTATTAGATGTTGAAGCACTAAATTAAACTTTTTTCTTAAGTTTTTTCCAGGCCAAGGTTTATTGATGATGCACGACTTAAATAAGTGTTGTCCATCTCACGAAAGCTCCACATCATTAAGCTTTTCTTTTTCCTTCTCAACGCTCCAAAATAAATGGTACCCATCTCACGAAAGCTACACATCAAGCATTTATGCACTCGATCGAACTACATATTTGACATTGTACAACCTCAGAAAGGGAAAATTCAGTGGAAATCTGTCTTATATCTTTATGATTATTGCATTTCCAATCAATAAGATATTGGAAGCCACTTGCATATATATAACCATAATTTCTTTGAAATGTATTAAGTCACATTGTTTTTGCTAAAAATGTCATACTCCTATGTTATAAAGGTGGTGTTAATAATCATAAAGATTGAAGTTGACTCTCACAACCCAATTCTAAGCCCGTTGTATTTAACCCCATTTTGCGATTTAATGAATCCAATCTATTTCCTTCTTAAATTCAACAATTATACATACTTGTACGTGGAATTGAAAGCATTTATAGATACAAGAGGGCATGAGTATGCATAATTGGTTAGATTAGGTAAAATTGATCTGAGAAAGCAACAGACCTACAATCTTCTTATTGCCTATTCATCATCACAATGACTCAGTTCCAAATCCAAACAAAACCCTTCCCATTATTTCTACATTAACAAAAACCATGACATTTTTCCTTCTTCTACTTAAATAACTCTTATTATAGTCCTGAAATTAACAAAACAAGTATCATCACTTTTAATTCTTATCCTGTTCAAAGACTAACCAGAACAATAATATAGCCTTGTAAAACCCTTATATATAATTAATATATCATTATAAATAAAAATTATTTACTTCGTATGGAATGGCGATAGTAAAAGACAAAAACAGTAAAGCAACTCGTGAAAAAGGGTTGCAGGTGCAGCGTGGCCTTTTTGTTCTAAAGCAAATCAAAAACACTGAACTGAACAGTCAGACTACTCAGACTCAGACTCGGACGCCAACCAACGACATGTTCCAAACTAACACTTAAATCCGCACTCAGCACACATTCCTAAGCTGTTGTACACTCCTGCCTTTGTTTTCTTCTTTTGCAAATACTCAGGTGGCTAAAAATGAAGATCACCGTACGGGCTTATCTCCATCCTCTGCTGCTGCCACCCACCAACCCAACATCACGCTCCCGCTCTATTAAATTTTTAAATATGAGTAGAGTGTACAGTTTATTATTAAAAATTGGGCTTAGGTTAATTATTGTCTAAATAACTAGAACTAGTTATTTGGATAGTTAACTCTTACCATTTATAAACTTTTTAACATCTTTATGTTTAGGCAATATGGGACACTCTAACACTCCCCCTCAAGTGCAACTGGGACTGAACATCCAGTTGTCACTTGAAATATACGCTGTGGAAACCGGACCGGACCGCTGGGAATGAACATCCAGACGGACAACCGAAAAATTAATAATCCGGGCCAAACTTGCTCTGATACCATGTTAAATTTTTAAATATGGGCAGAGTGTAGAGTTCACTATCAAGAATTAGGCTTATGTCAACTATTGTCCAAATAATACGTGACACGCCTCCACGCCCCTTCAACCATTCGCTTTTAAATTCTTTGCAAGCAAAGTCCCAACTTTTCCAGTTCAAGTCCTTTAGGTTCCATTGACACCAACATGTAGTCGTCAATTGTGGGGATTGAAGCCACTGGAGCAACAGTAGTACCGAAAGTGCTCGGGGTTTGCAGTTCAGGGCGTAGATAGGATTTTGGGATGAAGAACATGGGGTCTTTGAGTAGCTTATGAAGACTAAAAAATGAATTCAAGTTTTCGAGAGTAGCTGCCTCTGAATATGCCATTTTCTTTTGTGCTATGTAGTGATGAATATGCGACTGGAAGTAATTGTTTATGTCACAGAATACGATTTTTAATCAGAAAACACTTTCAAATAATTACGAGGCCACCTCTTCCACAGAAACTTCTCCAATATTTCAGTCACTATATATTATAATATTTCAGTCACTAGATATTAGCTTGTATTTGACAATTGATTGATAAATCAAACACACGCTAGATGGAGATGAATTGTGTGTATAAAAAAATTAAGAAACTTTCAAAGCGATAAGATCCACCTAAACTAGATTTATAAATAGAAGGTCTTCTAACCTTTCAAAAGGATAATGTTAATGTTGAAAACGAGAAGATCCTATTATTTGAAAGGAGTCTGTTAACGTTCAAAAAGAAAGGGCCTTTTTAATCAATAGGAGCCTGCTAATTTTTGAAAGAAACCCCTTACGATATAAAAACAAAAAAAATCTATTTTCAAAGTGAAGGAGCCTCTTACAAAATGAAAATGGAAACAATATAATGCGAAAATTTCAAAGTTAAGAGATGAGAAAGAATGACGCAGTCAATTTATACTAATTCGGCTTATAACCCAAGCTTACGTCCGGTCCCCAAGTATCTAACTTGAGTGTTTCACTAAAATCCCAAGTAGTAATTTGACAAGCCTCTTCAAGCTCACAAGTACACATTTTTCAAGGTTCTCCAACCTTCTAAACTAGTAGTATCTAGCTAGCCTCTACAAGCTCTAAATAAATGAAAATGTAATTTGCTTGTTATGAGCTTCAATGATCTCTCTCAAAATGAATTTTCTCTTTTTAAAGCATAAGAGTTTTGACAATGATATCACGTTTAAGAGAATTGATGCTACAGGTGTATTTCAAGAGTCTTATCTATATTTGTAAAAAACAGTGACTCTTCTTTAAGAAGACATTTCTTTCAACTAGCTGTTGCTTCACTTGCATCCTCAGTCAATGAATGGATTTAAATTTGAATAACTTCAATGTCATCTTTGCCAAAAATCTTTTAGTAATCACGGGGCTAATATACAACCTTCATAATTAGTAGGATCCTTTCGGATAAACTATTTCTAATAAGGTGAGTTCATAAAGAAGGTTCCTATAAGAAAGAAAGCGTATTTCTTACGGATTTATTTCCTTTTGAGAATTAGATCGTTAATTGTACAAGGAAAGAAATCCAATTTGAATTTTGAAATATTATACAGTTATCATCAAAATCATTAATCATAAACCTTAAGCTAACAATCTCCCCCTTTTTGATGATGACAAATGATAAGTGTCGAAGCCACCAATTAAAATATCCTACTACCAAGTTACAAAATAATTGTAGAAAATGGCAAGTAAGGTCGAATC
>JANKOD010000002.1:30764519-30778966 GCA_026284645.1 Erythroxylum acuminatum
AGTTTTGACAATGGTTACAAAATGGATATAATTGATCTTCTGTTATTGCAATCTTGAAGACCATCTCATCAATAAAACTTTCAATGTTAAAGGATATTTCTTCACACTTATTATATATATTCATTATAATTTTCTTAACATATAATTCATCATAAATTACTAAAACAAAGTGATATACAATACATTTTTAATATTATATTTAAGCGAGAAGGCATAACTTTTTATTTAGATTTTTCTATATAAAAAAATATCCGCTATCCTTTTTTATTTGATGGATAATTTCAAATTTTGTAATTATTCTAATAATATAATAATTAATAATAAATTTTAAATTTCTCTCAATTGTATTTTAATTTTTTGTTGTTTAATATGATTGTATGTACAATGTATAAGGATTTAATAATTAAAAGAAATCATACTTATAAGAATGTTATTATAATTATTATACGTGTATGCATTGTGATAGGTGTAATTAGGTTATGTGTTTTAACATGAATTTGAAATTATTTTACTTGTGTTTGGATTATTTTTATATGATTTATTGTTGACTTGTACTTTGTTTATGTGCCTTATTTTAGCACTTTAATGGAGAAAGAATTAATTCAAAAGGTTAGAGCCAAGTTGACGATCTAGTTTGCAAACTAGATCTTTCTTTTCCTTTCGAGGATGACCAGGTGGTAAGAGCATATAGACATTCTCATGTAAATCATTATGTAAAAAGGCATTTTTGTACGTCAAATTGATGTAATGACCAATTCTTGATGGTGGCAACAACTAACAAGGTTTGAACAGTTACTAATTTGGTGATAGGGGCAAAAATTTTGTGGTAATCAATGCCTTCAATTTGGGTGTATTCTTTTACAACTAATCGTGCTTTATAGCATTCAATACTTTATAAGATTGTCGCTTTATCTTGTAGACCTAGTTGTAGCCGATGGATTTTCGGTGAAGTGGTAACGGAACAAGAGACAAGTGTTAGCATTTTCTAGTGCATCAAGTTCAGCATTCATTGCATTTCGCCATTCAGAACCTGCATAGCTTGTGAAAAAGAGGTGGGTTCTTTACCCGTGCTAAGGACATAATATAAAATGTCAAGATATTATAGCCCCTTATGTTCTTTACCCGTGCTAAGGACATAATATAAAATGTCTTTTAATATTATGTCCTTAGTGAGCTTACAAGATCTAGGATATAGAAACATTATCACCATTTGGAAGTTTTATCAGTGGATCATTTGTAGTATTTAAAATATTTAAATCATAAGTGATATAATCAGTGCAACCAGAATCTATAACCTAATTATTAGTTTAAGAGGAAATATTTGAAACCATACCTGCAAAGTTGACTAAATGATTGGAGTTGCTTGGTTGAATTAGAGCAAGTAGTTGTTGAACTTGAGTGAAGGGTAAGGTTTTTGAATTATTTGCAGTGCTATCAACAATGGCAGCGATTGGTTTATTAGCAACATCATGTTTATTTGAAGCTCCATTTTGTTGATAGTTTGGGTTTCTAGGCTTCTTTCAGCATCTTGATTCAGAGTGCCCATCAAGTCCATATATTGCATTCTATCTTGACGGTAATTTGGATTTCTAGGCTTCTTTCGACATCTTGATTCTGAATGGTCATCAAGTCCACAATACTAACAGTGATATTTTGGCTTGCCGCATGTTTTGCTTTGTTGATTGTGGGAAGTGGCTAGAGTAGATTGTTCTTGATGATCGATTGAATTTGTTGTGAAAACAGACCGTTGTCTTTCTTCCTACAATAAGAGAGAGTAAGCTTTGGAAACATTAGGTAATGGATTCATGAGGAGTATTTGACTCCTAACAGCATTATAAGATTCATTAAGACCCTTAAAAAATTGAATGAAACGGTCTCTTTGTTAGAGATTATTAATCTCGTGTATGCTGCCACAAGTGTATGATGGATAATTGTTGCAAGTTGAGAGTTCATCCTATAAGCCTTTAAGAGTAGTGTAGTATGTAGCGATGGATTCATTCTTTTGCACATGATTGGCTATGGCTCTTTGTATTTCAAATATTTGTGGTGCATTCTTCATGGAGATCAATCCAATCTTCATGGGCAGTCTTCATATAGATGATGCTATTAGCTATTGCCCTGATTACAACATTGAGAATCCATGAAAGTGTCATGTCGTTGCAGCGATTCCAATGGGAAAAGAGAAGAGAGTTGGCAGGTGGTTTGCTAATTATGCCATTAACAAACCCGAGTTTGTTGTTTGCTTCTAAAGCCATAGTGATTGCTCTACACCAGGTGGGATAATTATCCCCATTCAATTGCTGGGTAACCAACATAGCTCCTGGATTGTCAAGGTGATGTATGTAGTATGGTGAGGAGGGATCAAGTTCAGGAGTAATGGATACATCAGAGTTAACATTGTTGATGACAGAATTTTCTGAATTGTTCATGGTTGAGATGGAGAAATAATTCAAGAGGATAGCCTGTTATATAAAAAAAAAACAAAAAAAACCACAGATAAATGACAGAGCAAGACGGAGGAGAGATGGATGACTCCACTATCTCGAGACTGGCTCAGTAGATGATTGATAACTAGTCTCTTTGCAGAATGAAGAATCTATAATGCCAAAGATTGAAGAAGTCGGGGCTTGATTTGGTGGTAAAAGTAAACTATTTGGGTAAATTGAGTGACGACAAGGAAACAAGAGCTTTTCTTAGTGACTGGGTGAAATAGATGGACTGCGCAATTGAGTGATTAGTGGGAAGTACAAGACTTTGTATCGTAGCTGGAAAAGCAAAAAGAAAAAAATAGACAAGACCAAAGCAATAGCTGAAGGACAAGAGGAGGACAATAACCGAAGAATAGAGTTGTTATAAGAGGACAGCTAGATGAGCTACAGAGAGTGGACCACAAGTTTAAAGTTGCTCTGATACATATTAAAAGGGATTAAAATGATTTGATTGAGTCTTGATACGCTTGATTCCTTCTTATTCTTGATTCTTCATTTAAAATACATATATGCTCCATTTTGCTCACTTTCTCTAATCATTGATTATTTAATTTATTCAATTAAATTCTTTGCTCAATTTACCCTTTTATTGATCATCATCATTCTCATATTGCTTGATTCCATTATAATAGAGCTACTAATATCAACAAATTTAAATTTATTAGTAGCAATATATTTTTATCATCAAAATCTTAAGGTTATGACCACAATTTGTCAATAATGTCCCCTTTTTATAATGACAAAATATTTGGTGCTATTGTAGAAAATAACTGATGTTGAGTAAGCTCATCCTATGTTAAAGAAATATGTAATGCATTATCCCCGTTAATCTATGAATCATAAA
Organism: Erythroxylum acuminatum; assembly: GCA_026284645.1. Taxonomy (NCBI): domain Eukaryota; kingdom Viridiplantae; phylum Streptophyta; class Magnoliopsida; order Malpighiales; family Erythroxylaceae; genus Erythroxylum; species Erythroxylum acuminatum. The sequence continues at coordinate 30,767,853 of JANKOD010000002.1, forward strand.
TTATTAAAATTTTATCAATATTAAAAATGTATACGACATATAAATCTATATGCATCACAGAGAGAGAAAAAAAAACTTCTCTCCTTTTTTTTTAAAGATTATATCATATGGATGCGGTGTCTATGAAATAACTTATAAAATCAAAGAGCAATTATTATAAATCTCATGTACCAAAGATCAATATTTCTTTCTCTCATTAGATACATATAACAATGCTCTTTTCTCTTAAATGAGCATATTAAGTAAATATTCTCAAATATTTTCTATATAAAAGTGGTTACCTTCTTTTATACATATCATCACTAGTTGCATCCTTTTCTTCCTTATTTATTTTAATAATTGGTCTTCTGATACCAAATTCCTTACCCGGATCGTAAGAGGGATCTTGTATTTTTTAAAAAATTAATTGTGGAAGATATCATTAATGTTTCTTATTTGACATCCATAAAGGTGATACTAACTGTTGTTATTAATTATTTTAAATTGATCCACAAGGCAAAGAACATCAAATCACTCTAGGTGCCCATATAAAGTTTGGTCCTTGAAAGTTAATTCTTAAGCCTTTTCCAACACACATTCTTTTAGGTGCAAATAAACACTATATCAAAAATCAATTTCTATATATATGTATATAATTACTGTAAAATGGCATCTCATATGATGAGAATTGAAAATGTTAGTTTCATATGATAAAGAATTATAAAATTGTTGTCAATATACATTTTTAGGTGTTCTTTAAATGTGTGAGGAGTATAAAGCTCTCTTTTTTATATATGTAGAATTTGGAGCTCTTCTTTTGTAATAGTGAGGCTTAATAAAAGATTTGGTATATAACATGCTCTTTTGATGAAAATATTACCTATGGTCATTTTGACCAAATGTCATGCTTCTTTATTTCTCATAAGAAATAAGATTATAATGAGCTTGTTTCATACCATTTTGATGATAAAGATGAATATACAAATGAGAATAATATTGTGTGCTCTTTTGGTGTGATCTTGCATAAAATTTAGGCCCACTTTTTAGAAACATATTTTCTAGATTTAGAAAGTGAACCATACACAGACACAGGAAATATCTTTTTACCTTGATACCTAGAAGATGATGTATAAATATTGAAGTTTTTATGTTTATAATTGAATGATATATGCTCATATGATGACTTAGGCAGTAGTTGATCATTATAAACATGACCCTTGACACAAATTGTCTTGGCATTATATAGTGCACTTCTATAAGTGTACCTAATCTCATGCCTATCATTTAACCTCTTTTGGACTTCAAGCATAATATTAAATTTGTCACTACCGATAGTGAATCTAGATAACATTTCTTTAAGAACATTGATCTCCTTCTTTAACGTATCATTTTCATGTAATAATCATGCTCATTATCATTGACAATAATTGCACTCTTATATTTCATCATGTCATATACATCATATTGTAATTTCTCATTATTATTCATATATGCATATAAAAGTTTTAAAATCTCTCTATGTTTAGAAGATAATTCTTCCTTTTTCAACCTCATAACCTCTAGTTATTCAACTAACTCATCAGATGAAATATTAACATCATAAAAATTATTGTCATCATTAAAATTTGAGAAAGAGTTTACCCTATCATTATTATCCATAAAGCACATACTTATCACCATACTTTTGGATTCCTCATTCTTCAAAATAGTAATGTCATCCTATGTAGTCTTAAGAGTTTTCTTCTTCTTCTTCTTCGTCTTCTTCTTCTTCTCCTGTTTATCCCTTTTGTTCTTTAATAACTTCTTGAATTTCTTTATGATGAGCTTTATATCATACTCATCACTATCACTTGTGGAGGTCTCCTCACAATTTTCTCATCCTGGGAGACTTTAAACACCACACCTTTTCTTATTAAAGCCATTTAATTTCCCCATAATTCATTTATCCTAATCTCATAGGTTAGGAGTGATCCAACTAACTCTTCCAATAGTAAGATGCCCAAATCTTTAACTTTTTATATGGTTAGTAACTTTTCCTCTAAAACCTTTGGCAAAGACCTAGGCACTTTTCTTGTCAATTCAAGATAAATACAAGTTATACCAAGACCTTTAAGAGTGTTAACGATATAAATAAACAAGTATACATGTTAAAAATTAATTAATTATATTCCATGTTAAATAATTCATATTGATTCATAAGCATGCACATTTTGCTCTCTTTCATATAGTGTTGCCTTAATTTGTGGTTTCTAGTTTATGTTATAGCTCATGAGTTGTTTATACATACATATTCTATTTAATTTATTCGTAATCAATGAACAAAACAAAAAATATATGGCCTTGTTATTTAATGCAATGAGTATCCTATCCTTATTGTCCCACTCATTATTTCTAACGTTTATTACCTTAGTTTCCACTTTGTCTCTCATTATGGATTTCATTGGGAGATAAGGCCCATTCTCTATGGCTGTCTCAAATATCAATCCTTTTTGCTAAAAAGGAGTGTTTCATCCTAGCCTTCCAATAAAGGTCATTATCTTCATAAAAAAGTAGGGTTCTATATATGCTTTAACTTCTTTAGTTAAAAATTTAATCAAATTGTGCCAATTTTTTTTCTAAAATTTTCCTAGAAGTTTATATGTAATGAATAAAACTAACTTTGATACTAATTATTGGTCCTTGAGATAACTCTTATTAGTTTACAAATCATTAGTTTACCGATATACAAAAGTAAGTGATTATGGAAAATTTAAATATAACAATCACAAAGAAAACATAATAATAAATAAAGAGAGTAGAGAAAGACAAATGAAACCAATTAATCACTACAAGAAAAAGCAAACACTAGCGACAGAAAATTATCGACGAAAAATATACCATTGCACATTATAGACGAAAAATCTATTTCCATCGGTAAAATTGACGGGAAAATTTTTGTTTAGCAACGATACTAATATTCGTAGCTAAATATGGAGGGAAGAGAATTAGCAACGAAAAATAACCGATAGAAATATACCGTTGCAAATTATTGACGGAAAATCTCATTTCCATTAGTGAAATTGATGAGAAAATTTTCGCTTAGTGACGGTACTAATATCCGTAGCTAAATATGGAGCGAAGCAAGAATTAGCAACAGAAATTTATCAACAGAAAATATACTATTTCTGTCGGTAAAATTGACAAAAAATTTTCATTTAGCGACGGTACTAATATCCGTCGCTAAATATGGAGGGAAATCATCCCGGAAAATTTTGCGATGGACTTCCTGTCGGTAATTTCCATCACTAAACTCCATTTTTCTTATAGTGAATAGTGGTTTGGCCAATCAATCCTTGACCTACTTCTACTTGTATCTACTTTGTCATGGGTGAAAAAGAACCTTAAAATTATTTTACTTTACCATAGGTGAGCAAAATCTTTTACAAATGCTCTTCAAGGTAAAGAGTAACTCTTCCAAAATGTATCATTATGCCATCTCATATGAGATGCAGTAATTAGAAGCATATAGTCTTTGAAGTCTCGAATTTAGAGAGAAATAATACATCCGCTTCTAAGGTACTAATTTCTGTTTCATATAACGATTTCTAGGCTTGAACCTAGATTGACTACAAAATTTGCACTTTTGTAATTCCACATCATTTCTCCAATACAACATACATCCCAATTTGCAACAATCAATCTTTTCAACAGACAAACCAAGACTCCTAATAAGTTTCTTCATATTGTAAAAACTATAAATCATCGTATGATCAGGAGGCAATGATTCATTATACCATCCAAGAATTGTATCAAAACTACGATAAAAAATATACCCTTCAGACTTTATGTTCAATATTCGGGCAATTGAAGACAATTGAGTCATTGTCTCACAATTTTGCCATAATTTTTGGTCAACTAAGTTTAGTAAGTCAAAAAACTATTTTGTATGTGGGTTTGGTTCTTCTTTAAGATTTTTTTTATATTTTCCTAAAAGGTATAACTGGCTGCATCATGAACCATTTGCATGTAAGGATTTTCATTTGCATCCACATTATTGTTCTAAATCCAATCCCCCCCTTCAAACTCATTTAAGTTCATTGGCGATTGTACTTCATTACCCCTTGAGGTGCTACAAATCAATGGTTTTCCATGTCGTGTCCACTCAAAATAATAGGGGACAAACCTTTTTCTCAGCAAATGACCATTCACTTCATCAATAGGAAGGGAACGAATGTATTTGCACTTTTTACATGGACATCTAATCTTTGGGCCATTCATGTATACAGGTTGAGAACATGCATAATGAATAAAAGCTTCAACTCCCTCAACAAACTCAGGATTAATGAAACCATCAGCTATTAATCGTCTATACATCCAAGATCTATGAACATTACTCATTTTTGCAAAACTGTTAATTTCAAACAGTGATTCTATAGTTAGTATCCTTCATGTTCCTCAAAGTTTATAGAACATCTAAACTTTACATATCGTCCCCTAAGTATTAACCAATTGAATTAATCCCCAAAGTTTACGTCTGTGAATCAAGAAAACAAGTTCTTATTGTGACTCCTAAGCTTGTGGTATTTTTCACCAATAAGCCTCATGGGAGCTACATCACGAGTTATAGGTTAAGGTTTATGGGTTAAGATTAAAAGTTAATTAATAAAATATGATTTTAGTTCCTCTTTAATATTTTTGGAAACTATCTTGTCTGTATTCTTGAATATCGTAAAATTATATATTAATTGAAGATCTTTTTTCTGTTTGTAATCATATATGTTAAAAGAGATTTCAAAGACACACTTAAGGACGTGAAAGAGAAAAGCAACAGCTGCTTGCTTTGGTACGAGAACATAAAATGAATTACTTAATTTTATAAAGTTGAAATTTTTAATGGAATGGTTTAGATATTGTTATTGAAATTTAAAATTAATGTTAGATATTTGATATTTAACCTAAATTAATTATGTACTAGTAACAAATATAATAAGTAAAGATAAAAATATGAATAATTTGATTAATAAATTATTGTAACATATAACAATTATCTAATATGTTTAGAATAAAATTATTAATATATTAAAAAAGATACGTGTAAAGATTCACACATGAAAAGTAAAGAGAACCTAACCAATTGAGAGAGCATAAATGAAATAATCCATTGACAAAATTCAGATATTTGGGACTATAATTCAAACCTATCCTATATTAATTTATTGATAAACTAAAGTTCATACCACAAACAAGTTTCGGTTGGTGCATGTCATTTACATTAAAAATGCATGAAGTTCAACTAGGAGGTTTAAACCACAAACAAATACCCAAATTAAATCAAGTACGCAAAAACCTAGTAAATAACAAAACCCACTACCTCAACCTACACGCAGAAGAATTCATTGAAGCATGTGAAGGAAGAAGATGATGAAGCTAGAGTGAGCTAATGGTCAAAGAAGATAACCAAAACAAAGAAGAGAAGACAATGATAATCAAAGCAGTACGCAAATTGATATAAATTCATGTTCAGAAGTCCTAGTTATAACATTTGATTGTAGCCATGTCATGCAAGAAAATCCAATCATTTGCCTTTTAAAACATAAAAGGGATGATAAAAGTTCTCTTTTCAAGGAAGAAAAAAGATGCAAAATGACCATGCTGCAAAATATAGAAACAAATACAAATTTAATTAAAATGTGTGGAAAATCATAGTTGACATTGTCAATTAGCAAAGGAAATGAATGTTAAAACTGAAGACAGGTTGAAGCTTCTCTTCAATCCCCTTGAAAATAGAAATATTGCCAACAAATGAGTTCTTACAACCAAGCAATAATCAATAAGATCTTAGCCAAGAACAATAAGTATTTGGAAGAGATCTTAAATTAACTGGATAAACTTGGAAATCTTACTTTTACATATTTTCGACTCAATTCCTTTAAATAACATCTTAACAATCTGAAGGCAACAATATATACATCTATAACATACTTATTACTGAATAAACAACACAAGAAATTAAAATTTGAGGCCATAGAGGAACCTGAAACTTTCAATATGAAGCATAATCAAGTAAGGCCAACAAAACAAGAAAAAAAGGATAATCTAAGCGTTAATAACATTTTATGGATTCCCATCAAACCAAAAATAGACCCAAAAAAAACTCTTAACAAAGTGCATGGACAAGGTTATTGTTTGAGGAACCTATCCACACAAAATCTGAAAGACATCCAAACGAAAAAATTGTGATAGACTAAAAACATTAATGAAACTATAAGTACACAAAGAGATCTAACAACCAGCGATGTTCCAATAACTAACAAGCATATATAAAAGGAGAAAAAAAGAATTCATTCCTGTCCCTTACTTTCAGTTATTCTTAACTCAGAAGTGCAATTATAGTAGGGGGTAAATATTGAATTGGTAATGACTGAATTACGAGGAGTTCACCATATCTTAAATAATCGAGTTAAAGCAACTATACAAAGAAGTCAGTGACGTAGTGGGCAACTAAAAGTCTAAAATGATGCCACTGAGACATAGTCCTAGCAATGGAAACCCTCTCATAAATATTACTACAGGAATCAAAACAGAACAAAAGGTGAAAATTGAGTAATGGGGGAGAGTAAGACAAGAAATGAAAGCTCAAATATTTATAAGGAGTAGGTCCAATTATAATTTGAAGGGGAAAATGAGAATTCTTGCATCTATAACTCATTATCTAGTTGGCAGGAAAGCCACATTGCATGCGTGAATGGTATAATTATAAGCATGTCAGCATTTGTCGAGTTTAGTGATTATATCGTGGATTAGTGGGATTAACAAATTCTCACTAGGAAAAGAACCGAGAGTCAACTATCAGGACGTAAGAGGAGATGAAAATGTTGATGAGGAAGCGTTTAGTGTCAAGTTCTTATTATAGATTCTTTATCAAAGATTAAAACATTAACTCAAGGTTCCAAAATTGTGAAAAAGTACCATAAGGAAATGGAGGTTGCTATGGTTATGACGAATATGGAGGAAGTCCTAAAGGCAATATTGGCTCACTTCATTTATAGACCAAATTAAAAAATTACTAATGTTTTCAATCTATATTATTATATGGAGTTAGAGGATGCAATGTACATGTTCATGAAGGTAGAAAGACAACTTAAAAAAGAACAAACTACGGAGTAAAGAGGATGGCAAAGCTTCAAAGATAAAGCATGAAACATTCACACCACTAGTGTAAGAATTAAGTTGACAAAAAGTTAAAACTGATTCCACTTCAATAACTAAAAATTGAGATATTAAATAATTTTAAGTGCTTTGAAAGAGGGTATATAGCTTCTCAATATTCCATCAAAAAGCTGATGATGTTGAGAGAAGATGGAAAATATGCGTTCAAGATTAAAAAAGATGCGAATGAGAATATTCCTAATTTAGAGGATGCTAATGAAGATAAGTACATTAAGAGGCTTAAAGAGGGAAGAATGTTGGTCACTATAAGGGAATTAAGTTTGCATGCAGAAGAGGATAATGCAAATGAGTAACAAAAAATCTCTTCTATACTAGATGATTGGGTGTGTAATATAATCATAAATAGAGGGAGTTATGCCAATATAATAAGTATCGAGTTGGTGGAGAAGTTTGGGCTGTCAACTATGAAAGAACCTAAGCCCTACAACTTATAATGATCGAATGATTGTAGAAAGGTTAAAGTAACCAAGCAACTCCTTTCTTCCTCAATTGGGAGGTACAAAGATGATATATTATGTGATGTGATGCATATATAAGTTGACCACATTCTATTAAGGCATTATTAGCAATTTGACCAAACAACTATACAAGATGGATATAAGGATATATACTAGATCAGGTGGGTGTTTAAAATAATGATACTATAAACCAGCAATCATCCATTATCCACTACAAAAAATATATACAATCTGCGACGTTTTATAAATAAAACGTCACGGATTGTAACAACTTTTTGTGACGTTTAGAAAACGTCACAAAAAGTATAGATATTTTACGACGTTTATGTAAACGTCACAAATTGTTAATATTTTTTACGACGTGTTTTTATTAAAACGTCGCAACATAAGAATCAAAACGTTTTGTTAAAAAAGACGTCGCAATTGACATTTGAATTTTGTGTCATTAATTAACGCGCGCCTTCATTTCCCACGCTAGTTTCTTCTCTTTTCATTTCCCACGATATTTTCTTCTCTTGACGTTTCTTCTTCTCTCCTCTGTTTCATCTTCGTTTTCCTCCTATCTCTCTATAGAAAGCCCTCTCTCTCTAAGCAAACCCTTCACTTTATCATTCAGTCGAAACTTTAAGTGCTGGTTCAATTATATGTTAGCGTTTTCAATTGCTTTTCAGTGCCCTGTTGTCGAGTTTTGAGTTAGTAGCTGGTTTTACGTTTGGTACTGTTATCTTCAAGCTTTCGATTTGGCTGAATAAGAATATCGAAGCATAAAAATAAAATTAGGGCTTTGTATCTCCTCTTTTTTTGGGTCATCCATGGTTGATTTCTCTTCATGTTAATATCTAATCAGTAAATTTCTCTGGTTTCTGTTATGATTGATTAACCGAGGATGTCTCATTATATAATATTGCTTTCGTTCTCATAAATGATATCCGTGGCTGCTCCAGTGGAAGATGTTTCTGGATTTGATGATACAGGTCTGTTGGGTACGGCTTTCACGTGCCTGAGATCGTACGAGGTCACCGGCAACCACCAGGACCTGGTACTCTGTTCTGAAATCGTTGAACGTGCGCCATGGCTGCTCGTGCCTCCTCTAGGTAACTATCTATCTCTCTTTTTTCTCTCTGTTTTTCACTTGCTTAGTGACTGTTTGGTTTATTTCCAATGACAAAAGTACCGTGCTTTGGACTTATAACTTGTGAAAAGAAATTACTTTACTTCCTGCAGAAAGTTCAAATAAATTCTGTAACTTAATGTTTCCTGTGGATGTTTTAAGTTCTGTGAAAATGTCTTCTGCAAATTGAGTTTCTTTTGCTGCTTGTTCTGTGGTTTATAAACTTATATTAATGCAGACATATTTTGATGGAAGTATGAGGAATGTCACGTGTTTTGTGGTTCAGAATTAAAATCAAACATACTGTTTCTTGTGGATGTTAAGTTTTGTGAAAATGTATTATGCAAATTTGAGTTTCTTTTGCTGCAGGTTCTGTAGTTGGAGAAAGATTCATCATTGCTTACTGGAGATCTTCCCACTTCGTACAAGAGGAAGGGGAATTAGTCTTGCAGTACTGACTAACTTTGCCTCCAATGCCATAGTAACCTTTGCATTCTCACCGTTGAAGGTACTGGTTTTATCGACTTTAATCTTTCCCTTTGTGCCTCTTTTCCTTTTCCATTATATTTTAATCATCTAAATTTCTTTCTTCTCGTTGGTATCCTTTGTCCTCAATGGCGCAGAAGTTAACTTTGATTATGCAGGAAAAACTTGGAACTGACAATCTCTTCCTTCTCTTTGGGGCCATTGCTCTGTTGTCGCTTTTCTTTACAGTTGTTCTTGTTCCAGAGACTAAAGGTGTGAGCTTGGAAGAAATTGAATCTAAAATCTTGAAGTGAAAACTTATTGAACAGCTTTTTACAGCTGGAAAGTGGATTATTGTAAGTTGTAATCCAAATACAACGCTTATGTTCTACTGCAAAAAAACAAGCTCGCGAGGGCGAGCACGCTCTCGCCCTCGCGAGATTGCATGTATTCTCGCCCTCGCGAGATTGCATGTTTGCACTCTCGCGAGGGCGAGAGTTATATGTATATATATTAGCAGAGATTGCATATTATATGTATATATATTATTATTAGATAAATCTTATTATTATTATTATTATATGATTAATAATATTATTATATAAATTTTTATTATTTTTATTATTATTATCCTCTTATTTGTAATATTATTATCTAAATCTTATTATTATTATGTCATTGATTATTATTATTATTATTATTTTATTATTATTATGATTGTTATTATTATTATTATTAGTAATATTATAATTATTATTAGTATTATTTTATCTTATTATTAGTATTATTATTATCATATTATTATTAGTATTATTTTGTAAATCTTATTCTTATTCTTATTATTGACATTATTAGTGGGCTTAATATAATAATAATAATAATGAATTATTATTATTATTATGAAATTGTTAAAATTTTTTAATAATTATGAAATTGTTTAATTTATAAGTTATGAAATTAAATAAATATGAGTTATGAAATTATAAGTTATAAACAATTTATTAATCCATAAATTTATAAATATTTATTTATGGATTAATAATAATAATAATAATAATAATAATGATAATGATAATAATAATAATAGTTATAATTGTAATAGTTTTATGATTATTATAAAAGTTTATTAAATAATGTTATTTAATAATTTATAATATTATTAAATATTATTTATTATTTAAATAAATAATATTTATTACTATTAATTTATAATAATAATAAACATAAGCCTCGCGAGGGCGAGGGCGCCCTCGCCCTTGCGAGGCTGGCCAGAACTGGCCATTACTTAATATTTAAAATTTCATTGGGCGCGTTCATTTCCCACTTTCCCACTTTCTTCTCTGACGTTTCTTCTTCACTGGTTTCTTCTTTCTCTGTTTTATGTTGTCCACGAATCAGTTCATAATATTCTTTTATTATTCTCTATCGTCTTAGCCCTAGCCTCCCGCTCATAACTCACCACCTCTCCATTGTGCTTTCAATGCTCGCCGGTGACTTCACCCATTTTCGTCCGATCTTGAGCAATTTCTGTTGGAGTAACCCCACAACAGAACAGCTTCTATGTTATGCCAAGGAGTAACCGGCTCAAGGGGTTTCCTTTGAAGGTCAAATCACAGCCCTTGAGATCTCGATGGACATCTATGCACGGTGAGTTTCATGGAAAAAAAGTTGTTCAAGGCAGACCTTAGCTTTAAATTGCATCTTAAGTATATCACCAGCTCACTCTTGGTTAGCTTCACTACACAGATTGGGAAATAGAAAGAAAGAATCAATTTTCAAATTCTCGACCCAAGTTGCCCTTTATGTTCTAGAGTGAATGATAGCTTGTAACTGATTATGATGTCATTTCTTTTTTGCAATTGATTTGTTTGCAGAGAGATTTGAAGAGGGTG
>JANKOD010000002.1:30796808-30810627 GCA_026284645.1 Erythroxylum acuminatum
TCTCTTCTTTCTTTCTTTCTCTTCTTCTCTTCATATTTCTCTCTCTTCATGACACTCTCTTCTCATCCACACATTTTATTTCTCTAGAATCTTCTCATTCACGTTTTCTTCTTTATTTATAAGCATGACAATACTTCTTCTTCCAATTATGCCCTTAATGAGTCCAAAAGGTCCAAAAGGATTAAGGTGTTCTTTAGATGATTAGAAAGAAGACTTCAAGAGCTACAACTCTCATACAGACCTTAAATACAAATTCTTTCGTATGTATGGTCAAAAATAGAATAGACAATATGACATCATTTTTGAGACGAAGTGACGTGATTAGACAATACAAGGTTGGGAAAATTTCCATAACTTTCCCTACAAATATCAGATTAAGGTGTTCTTTAGATGGTTTGAAAGAGGACTTCAAAAGCTACAATTTTATGAAGAACTCGAAGTGCGATTCGGCCTCTAAAAGGGATTAAAATGGAACAGAATAAGGAACCAAAAGATCAAACTAAGACGATGCTGAAGTCAAACTAAGACGATGCTGACGTCATATTAAGACAATGCTAACGTCATACTAAGACGGAAGCAAAACTAAAACGGAACAAAACTAAGACGATACTGATATCATACTAAGACGTTGTCGACGTCATACTAAGACAGAAGCAAAACTAAGATGGAATAATAAAAAGGACATAACTTTCACTACAATTATCGGATTAAGGTCATTCTTTGACCGTTTTAAAGAAGACTTCTAGATCTATAACTTTCATGAATACTCATAAACGATTTCTACCTCTAAAAGGGTTAAAATTTTCAATCCATAAAGCTGTCTTGAACGTTCTCCCTATACAACAACACAAACTTCAAATGATCATAACGTTTCACTACGATGTCCAAAATTCCATACTATATCCTTTTGGAAAGATAAAAGAAAGATTTATAACTCTCCAGAAGGAAACTTTGCCAAAATATATTTTTATCAATCCCAAATTTGCCCCTAAAGGCTGAAGACGAATTTTCTATTCATACACCAGCGTACTGTACCAATTCTTAACTTCATGAAATTTTGAGATTCTTATAGACAGAATTGAAATCCGATGTCTTCATAAGAAATGTAGCCATATGCTTCTAGTTTAATCGAAATTAAGAATCATCTCGCTTGGATAACTAGAGAAAAATCTATGGCTAACAGACCGAATCACACTCAGTGAATATTTTCCAGATCAACTCTTCCTTAACACAACTCATATCAAGATCACCTTTTTCTACATCATTTACTCTTCATTCTCAACTTCATTTCAAATCAATGTCCTCCAAAAAGAAAATTATAATCCATGACTAATCATGAGCACTAATGACAGAACATACATATATATACTTATTCTTCATTAATTTACTGCACAAATTCAACTTCATTTTTGCTTTCATTTAACTTATAACTTTCACCTTAATTCTTCCCATTTCAAAATATCTTACCCACCAAAAACACCATAGCAAATTATGAATCTATCCACATTTCTCATTTCCTACTTTACTCTTGTCTATCATTTCTTGTTTCAAACATTCTTCATTCATTTGTTCTTAACTCGTTACTAACCAACAAAATTTCTCATTCAATGGTTCTAATCTTTCACGAAAAGTTCAGGGTCCAACACCTCTACTTCTTTTCATAACATACAAATGGGATCATATGTACTAAATCATTTGTCTATTGTTTTGGAGAGTGAAGAGACTTTAGCATCTTTGGAGATTCTGTTTCTTAAATGAAGGATTTCATTTCTCAATATTAAAGGACTAAGATTAGTCCAATTGTCATACCAGAAGAATATGTTATCCCCATCTCCCAATTTATGTTTAATCCAAGGATATAATAAATTCCTCAAGTTTAGTATATGGATGAAGTTCCAAGAATGTTCCCTGTTGCTTATCACCTTCCAGAAATTCTGGTTTTTAAGGTAGAGTTCATCAATCCAGTTAATCTATAAAACTTCCTTGTCAATATGTAGCCTCTAAATCCTTTTTCTAAATAGGATATTTTACATAAGAGATATGAGGATGATTCGCAAACCCCTTTCCTCTTTCGATTACTTATTTCCTCCTATTTGACTTTTGTACCCTTTGAGTTATCTGCTTTACATATCATAGGAAGGCTTTGATAGTTCTTTCAATCTCTTTGATAACTTTCTTTGGTAATAGAATGTGTGCACTCCAATCAGCATATAGGTTGTTAAGGACTAAATTGATTATAGTAAGTTTGGTTGTAAAGGATAAAAACATGTTCCTTTATACGTTGATTCTAGCTTTATATAATTCAATAAAAGGAATACAATTAGAGAATTTTGGTTTAGCAGAAGTAAGAGGGATGCCAAGGTATTTAAAGGGAGGAGTATGAATTCCAAAGCCTGAACTTCTACTCAAACTAGCTTGATTACTCATATAAAAAGAGATAAACATATTTAGTATTAACTTTCAATCTAGACCAATCTGTAAATAGATTCAAAATATTCAATAACATTGTAGTGGATTAAGTATTAGCCCACTTAAAGGCATTAAGTCATCAGCAAAAAATCAAGTGAGTGATCATGATCTCTCTACATTTATGGTGAAATTGGAATCTACCATTATAATCAATAAGCGTATTAAGCATTCTATATAACCCTTCCATCACTAGGGTGAATATCTAAGGGTATAAGAGATCCCCTTAGCTAATCCGCCTGGTATTCCTAAAGGTTGAGTAAGAGCTCCATTAAATGGAATACTAAAGTAAGTAGTTATGATACATTCCATAATCCACTTAACAAACTAATATGGAATTCTAAGAGCTATTAGACATGAATAAATGAGCTTCCAGCTAATGGTGTCAAAAGCTTCGTAGTAATCAACTTTGAATATGCAGCTTCTAATGGCTCTTCCTGAACTGTAATCTTTCATTAACTTCTATAGTAGTAAGATATTATCTCCAATTGATCTCCCAGTAATGAAAGCTTCTTGAGCTGAATTTTTAACTTCCTTCAGTGTAATCATCAATCTATTGGCTAATAGCATAATTATTACCTTATAAGCTGTATTACAAAACAGATAGGTCTATAATCCATCATGGAAGAAGGATTTTTTTTATTAGGAATGAGACAAATGTAAGTGCAGTTTATTTTTTTCAACATATTAGAGGAAGTGAAAAATTCCATAACTGCTTCAGTGAAGAGATTGCCTGTGATATCCCAAGTTTTCTAGAAGAAACGAACAGAGAAACCAACAGGACCTGTAGTGCCCCCTTATCACAGTGTACATACCGGGACACCTGGAGGTCATTCCGATACATATCCTACGATAAGGGGGAGCTACGATTGATCACTACATTCACTTCTTATGACGTCATTTCATTATTCACTTATAAAGCATCATAAGAAAATCACGATATTTTTAAAACCAACTTTTCCTCATTTTATTACTCAAAACCCAAAAGTCTACATTGTATCTTTCAACCTCAAATACATGTACAATAACAAAACCTAGTACAAAAGTACTACATGAAAGAGGAAAAGATATCCAATCTATCTAAGCTATCCAAAAATCCCATCTGACCGACCTTTGAGCCATAGCTTCGCTTGCCAAATCATAATCCACGTGGTAGTAGAGCCTCTCAGTAGCTAAAGTCGTCTCTCGGCCCTGAAAAGACAACGTTGCAATTTTGATGAGTTTTGTGAACATAGTGAGGTAACCATCATTGATTGTTCACTCATTACTTGCAACACATCAATTCATGAAAAATTATATCACAACTTTGCATTTTACCAGGGTAACATAATTTCACTTAAGCATAAACAATTGTGCACTTTAGTCAATCAAAATATTTAACAAAATACAGATGAAATGCTTATGAGACACTGCTCCAATTGTTATGTTGTTGCGACCGAGTGCCTGAACTGTCCCATATAGGGCTCATTAAACGTTGAGCCTGAGGCTCTGAATCACTTGTGAGCTCGAGGCTCAGTTTCACTCGTTGAGCTTTAAGCTCTAATCGTTGGCTACTCTGGTCACAACTGTCATTATCTGATTATGCATTTATGAATGGAATGCATGTACCACAATTGATCACATTATAAAGCACATAGGTCTTCACATTCACATTCAAGTAGCACTTCAATATTTCCACCCACACTACACACTCAACGGACCACCTGTCCGGAATCCACAATCAAGCACATTCCTTTATCATCCAAACATAAATTAAACAAACAAGTAATTAAGTGAGACCATCTAGGTTACTCACAAGTTGCTCCCGAAGCTAATGCCTAGAAGATCCGGCAACGTCTGGAGGTTGACGTTCTAGTTGCTCCTCTATAACAAATAATATACGCAATATCACAATTTGTACAATCATAAGTATTCAATAATGCACATGTATGAAATGAATTATGTACAATGAATGTTCATGATAATACCGGGTATTTATCCATAAATTTCATCACAAAATCAATCTCATAACAAAACTCATTATAATGAGTCATGAATTTAACAGATTTAGTGCAGACCCTTGTGCATATTTTAAGAGGTTTGGTAATATTGATTTCATTATATTATTGTTGTATGTTGATGATATGTTGGTTACAAGCCCAACAAAGATCGTATTCAAGATTTGAAGGCTCAACTAGCTGGGGAGTTTGAAATGAAGGATTTAGGACTAGCAAACAAGATTTTAGGGATGCAAATTTACCAAGACATAAATAACAGGAAGATTTGGTTTTCTCAGAACAATTACTTGAAGAAAATCCTGTGACGCTTCAATATGCAAGATTATAAGTCAATATCTACCCCTCTTTTTGTAATTTTAAGTTATCCTCAAGTAAAAATCCTAGCAGTGAAGTAGAGAAGAAGGAGATGTCTTGAGTACCGTATGCCTCAGCTGTGGAAAGTTTAATGTTCGTTATTATTTGCATAAGATCAGACATTACACATGCAGTGGGAGTGGTTAGTCATTACATAGCGAATCTTGGTTGAGAACATTAGTAGGCTGTAAAGAAGATCCTGAGATATATTAAAGGGACCTCAGATGTTGCTTTCTGTTATAAATAATCTAAATTTATTATCAAAGGATGTGTTGATTCTGATTTTGCAGGCGACCTTGATAGAAGAAAATCCATTACCGATTATATGTTTATAGTTATAGGAGGAGTTGTGAGCTGGGTGTATAAACTACAGACAGTTGTAGCACTATTTACAACAGAAGCTGGGTATATGGCAGCTTCATAAGCTTGCAAGGAATCAATATATATGGATAGGAGCTTGGGCACCGACAAGAGAAAATTCCTTTGTATTATGATAGTCAGAGTGCCTTGTATATTGCAAAGAATCCAGTTTTTTCATTCCAGAACTAAACACATAGGAGTTCAATATCATTTTGTTAGTGAAGTGGTGGGAGATGGAAGTGTGGACATGCAGAAAATTCACACAAAAGAGAATCTAGCAGATGCACTAACAAAGGCAATCAACACTAATAAATTCATATGGTGTAGATGTTTGTATGGCTTGGTAAAGACGTAGACACCAAAGAAATGGCAAGATAGAAATAACGGTATGGAGATTGATTAGCTCTTAATCAAATTTCCAAGTGAGAGATTGTTGGTTTTCTATCCCACATCAAAAGTGGGTGACATTAGAAGCCTCCGTTAAGGCTATATAAAGAGGCATATGATTAAGGTTTTACATATCCCAAAATCTCTTTCCCATAACCTTGTGTATTAATTTTTTGTGTGAATTATGATATTTTCTTTTTGTAATCTTTGTTTTTTTATAGTGGAAATTTTTCTATTTTTGCTCATGATTTTTTCCCATATTCGTTAAGGGATTTTCTACGTTAAATCTTACGTGTCACTTTTTACCTCAATTTCTTTTATTGGTGTGTTGTTCTATCCGGATGGAGTCCATCCCCTATCATTAACTATTTATTTGTCTTTGTTGATATATTTGAAATTTAAATATGATATTTGTAACAATAAAGCCATATGTTTTTATTTAATTATGATTATGATGATGAAAGAGTAGCATGCGATTTTGTTGAAAATATGTGAATGATCAAACCTTCTAAGTTGTTATGCATTAAAATACATTATATTACCTTGACAATATCATCCATCTTATTTAAGAAAATGTTGAATATCTTGAAGGTTAGTTATAACTTTTTTATTCTATAATTAAGCATTATATTTTCTATTATATGGGCAGAAGGCTGCAAATATACAAATTAAAATGTTTAATTACAAAATATAGAATTTCAATTCTACTATAACCCATTCTTTTTTTTTCCCGAAAATTTACTATAACCCATTCTTGTTAACATATGATAAACATCGTCAAAAATGAATTTTTATTGTAAATATATACATCAAAAGGTTAGTTTAGATTATCAAATGCTTTCCAAATAATAAAGTTTAAAATTTAGGTCTTATTTGGTAACTAATAATAAAGAGGTGAGAATGAAAATGCAATATTTATTCTCTAGCTTTTAATTGTTTGGTTACTAAGAATAGATAAAATAAAGAATAATAAAACTGAAAGTGGGTATAAGCTAAAATAAAAATCAAGAATAAAAGATAAAAGATATTACCAAAATATTAATTCTTATCATAATATTATCATCAAAATCACATAGTATAATAATTATTTATAAATCATTAAAATTTTTGATAAAATATTTAATTAATTTATGTACAAAATAAATTATATAATAACTAAATATGAGAAAAAAAATTCTCAGTATCATTTTTTAATATTTAACATCAAATATTAGCATAACTATTAACTTTGTTTAACATATATCAGTTATGCATAATCAGTAATTTCATCCTAATTCTCACTTTCTATTCTCATTCTTATTTTTTTATTTTGATCCCTTCATTACTGGTTACCAAATGACAACTTAATCCTTATTTTAGGCTTGTATTTAATTCACTCACATTAGGGGAAAAAAAAACAGTTGTTTGTGCATCAATAATCATATTGATGCAATATTATGTATCTAGAGGAATTGGAAACAATAACATTTTAAGTAAAACTATGAAATATAAAAGGCAATAACAATAATTTTAATTTTTTGTATATATAAAAGGCAAATGCATAATTAATAAATCTTGTAGTAAAATCATTACAAAATTGTCATTAGGTTAATATATTCCCTAACTAAGTATCATTAGGTTAATATATTCCCTAACTAAGTAATTGACTAATTAAGGAGCAAACTTACCACCAAAAGGCGGAAACGTTCCCTATTGCCAAATGGAAAATGGAAAGTCTTTTACTCTGTCTCTCTCTCTCTGTTGCATATCTTTACCATTATATATAGCACGTATATCCGCTTTTCTATGCTGCGAATTCTAATCTCTCTCACTCCCTCTGGTATGTATGTAGTGTTTTTGACCTCTCTGATCTCTTCACTACCTCTAGTGTTTTCTTGTCTTTCACATTTTCCCGGGAGACCCTTTTCTTGTTTCTCGTAATTGTAAGGGTGCACATATTGTGATCTTATCGTGATTCCAATCACGTTGATAAGACATGGAAGAGGGTGATCATAGTAAGAAAACATCAGATAGCCGAGTAGATGATGGAAAGGATTCAAAAAGGAATGCGCAGAAGGTGGCATTTTACAAGCTCTTCAATTTCGCCGACCAGTTGGACGTGATTTTGATGGTTGTTGGGACGATATCCGCGGTTGGCAATGGACTCGCTCAACCTTTGATAACTATCATCTTTGGACAGCTTATCAACTCTTTTGGCTCTGCAACGCAATCTGACGTTGTCCACGTTGTGTCGAAGGTGAGTTTTATGTAATGATTTTTCTTGTTTAAAGACATACTGTATCTTCAAAGCTCTACAGCTTAGCTTTCAAGTGAACTTTCTTAGAAAGTTCCAAGTTCTGGTTAAATAAACTAGGAGTATTGTTTAACGTTGTCAATATCTATCGAGTTTCATTTGGCTTGTGAAATTGATTTCATTTTCTTGTTGGAAAAATCATCTGTAATTGGTTTTCCTGATGCAGAATATATTCATCCAATGTCGTTTCCTTTCATGTAATTTTCAGGTATCAATAAAGATAGTATACTTGGCTATTTTCGCCTGCATTGTCTCTTTTCTTCGTAAGTGCAGGTTCTTCTATCTGAAACTCTTTTAGGTCTTAAATTATGCGTTCTTGAATTGTGACTCACTCTCATGATGCTAATACTGGCACGCATAGGTGCAAAAATCATAATCAGGGTCTGAAAATTTGAAGGAAAAACACCACTAGCTTGGTGGTCAATGTGAAGTTCTGTTATTATGAAGCCATTAGGAGCTCTAGAATGCTGATATCTTGGAATATGCTAAGATTTATGATTTGTTTCAAGTCAGGAACTTGCCATAAGAATCATATTTTTGGTCAGGTTCAGCATTTACTTTCACAAAATTTATATCACCGAGTTTTACTGTCAAACTAGCTATATCGTAATGTTGTAATATAAGTTTGCCGGAATTCTATATTATGGTTGCAGAGGTTACATGTTGGATGATTACCGGAGAAAGACAGTCTGCTCGCATTCGAGGGTTGTACCTGCAGACAATATTAAGACAAGACATTGGCTTCTTCGATACCGAAACAACAACC
Organism: Erythroxylum acuminatum; assembly: GCA_026284645.1. Taxonomy (NCBI): domain Eukaryota; kingdom Viridiplantae; phylum Streptophyta; class Magnoliopsida; order Malpighiales; family Erythroxylaceae; genus Erythroxylum; species Erythroxylum acuminatum. The sequence continues at coordinate 30,805,432 of JANKOD010000002.1, forward strand.
GGTGAGGTTATTGGAAGAATGTCTGGTGACACGGTCCTGATACAAGATGCCATGGGCGAGAAGGTAATGACATTACCTGCTTCTATAAAAGCACTGTTACAAGATAATGATAAAGCTTTTCATTTCATGCTGACCCCAGATAACTATGCTCATTCCTCTTGTTTCTTATTTCCAGTGGCATCTGTTTTGGGTTCACTAACTATTTTTCTTAGTCTATCCATTGGTAGGTTGGGAAATTTATACAACTGATGACAACATTTATAGGCGGCTTTGTGATTGCTTTTATAAAAGGATGGCGTCTTGCGGTGGTTCTGCTTTCTTGCATTCCTGTTGTCGCGCTTGCTGGTGGAGTTATGGGAACTACCATGACAAAAATGGCCACCATCGTACAAGCCTCCTACGCAGAAGCTGGAAATGTTGTAGAACAAACCGTTGGTGGCATGAGAACGGTCAGGCATAAGGAACGATACCCTTATTTATTGTTTGCTTCCTGTGTATAATATCTTGTTCATTTAATGCACTTCTCCAGGTTGTATCCTTCACAGGAGAGAAGCACGCCATTGAAAGATATAATGAGAAACTAAAAACTGCATACAAAGCTGCTGTTCTACAAGGGCTAGCTTCAGGCCTGGGAATGGGTGTGATATTATTTATTGTCTACTCCAGTTACGGACTCGCAACTTGGTATGGATCCAAGTTAATTATAGAGAAAGGTTACAATGGTGGAAACGTCATAACTGTTATTTTTAATCTGATGACAGGTGGAATGTAAGTTCTTTCTGATTATCGCTGATTTAACTGATATATCCTGTTGATAGCTGCTGAATAATGATGTGTTGTTGGAATAGGTCATTGGGTCAGACGTCTCCGTGCATGAATGCATTTGCAGCAGGGCAAGCTGCAGCATATAAAATGTTTGAGACAATCAAACGAAAACCGAAAATTGATGCCTACGCGAATGGAGGATTGGTTTTAGAAAAAATCAATGGTGAAATTGAACTGAAAAATGTCTATTTTAGATATCCTGCCAGGCCTGATGTTCAGATCTTTTCTGGATTTTCTTTACGAGTCCCCAGTGGTACAACTGCAGCTTTAGTTGGGCAAAGCGGCAGTGGCAAGTCAACTGTTATCAGCCTTATTGAAAGATTCTATGATCCTGATTCTGGTGAGGTGCTTATAGATGGTACAGATTTAAAGAAATTGAAGCTCAGTTGGATAAGGGAGCAGATTGGTCTAGTTAGTCAGGAACCAATTCTGTTTCTAACAACCATAAAGGAGAACATAGCTTATGGGAAAGAACATGCAACAGATCAAGAGATTAGAACTGCCATTGAACTTGCCAATGCGGCAAAATTCATTGACAAACTACCAAAGGTACACCACATTCCTTTACTGTATCAATATATTCTTGGAAGAATCTTTAATTTTAACTATATGGATCAAGCTTGCCTTCATAACTAGTATTATCACGTTGACTTTACCAGGGACTTGACACGATGGTTGGTGAGCATGGAGCTCAGTTATCAGGTGGACAAAAGCAAAGAATTGCAATTGCCCGAGCCATACTGAAGAATCCAAAAATTCTCCTTCTTGATGAAGCAACAAGTGCACTTGATGCCGAGTCTGAACGCATTGTCCAGGATGCGCTGGTGAGAGTTATGAGCAACAGGACGACCGTTATCGTTGCCCATCGCTTGACAACCATTAGAAATGCAGACATGATAGCAGTTGTGCAGACAGGAAAAATTGTGGAAATAGGTAACGCCACATTTACTGCTTGATCTTCTGATTTCTAGTTTTACCAATCTAAATTAAGCTCGACTAGACGTACATTTTAGGAACACATATGGAGTTGATTAAGGATCCAGAAGGGGCCTACTCGCAACTTGTTTGGCTCCAAGAAGGAAATAAGGAAGCTGAAGTCTCTCAACCAAAGGATAAGAATAAGGTAGAAGGTACCATAGACTTCAATATGCACATGTCCAGGTCTCAGAGCCATGGGAGATCTACCCGGAGGTCCACAAGTATAGGTTCACCAGTAAGCAGGCACTCATTCACACTCAACACCTTTACCATGGGTATGCCCAGCTCTATTAATTATCATGAAACCGAAGAGAATGAAAAGAGCATTCCTAGAAGGGAAAAGGATAAAGAAGTTTCTATGAAACGGCTTGCCAATTTGAACAAGCCGGAGGTACCCATTTTGTTCATGGCGACCATTCCTGCAGTAATTAATGGTGGGGTGTTTCCAGTTTTTGGTCTTTTGATCTCATCATCCATCAAAATGTTCTTTGAACCACCAAAGGAGTTAAAAAAAGATTCCAGGCACTGGGCTATAATCTACGTGAGCTTGGCCATAGTATCGCTCATAACTCAACCACTGCAGAATTTTCTTTTCGGAATTGCAGGAAGCAAACTGATAGAAAGAATTCGTTCAATGACCTTTGAAAAGGTTGTTCATCAAGAAATCAGCTGGTTTGATGATCCTGCAAATTCAAGGTTTGAAAAGGAAATAGTTTCTTACTCTTGAATTTTGTATAGGGCCAAGAAGTTTAAGAGAGAAAAAAAAGAAGGAACTAACTGCAAATACTTTTGTATTACAGTGGTGCAGTTGGTGCAAGGTTATCAACTGACGCATCTATGATTAGGAGTCTTGTTGGGGATACCTTGGCCTTAATCGTGCAGAATGCGTCCACAATCCTAGTGGCACTCGTTATAGCATTTGCATCAAACTGGATATTGGCTTTTGTAATGCTTGGAATATCACCTTTGCTACTTGGTCAAGGGGTAATGCAAACCAAGTTTATGAAGGGATTCAGTGCAGACGCAAAAGTTAGTATTGTTCAATGCATTTTTCATGCTCTAAAGGTTTCATACATTGTATACACTTACAAAAATTGTTGACTTCGAATCGCAGCTCATGTATGAAGAAGCCAGTCAAATAGCAAATGATGCAGTTGGCAGCATCAGAACTGTTGCATCGTTTTGTGCTGAGAAGAAGGTGATGGAATTATACCAGAAGAAATGTGAAGGACCTGTCAAACAAGGTGTTCGTCTTGGACTTGTAAGTGGTACAGGCTTGGGCTTCTCGTTCTTTGTGCTTCACTGTGCAAATGCGTTAATTTTCTATATTGGATCTCTTCTGGTGGAACGAGGGAGAGCAAGCTTTGGAGAAATATTCAAGGTACGATCTGACCTCTCCTATCAAATGCCTTTCTTAATCTCTCAGAACCAGTACTATTCCAGTTTATGCCACCAATGTTTGCAGGTCTTCTTTGCACTGACAATTGCAGCCATTGGAGTTTCACAATCCAGTGGCCTGGCTCCAGACACCAACAAAGCCAAGGACTCAGCAGCTTCAATATTTTCAATTCTCGATAGGAAGCCAGAAATTGACTCGAGCAGTGAAGAAGGCCTTACATTAGCAAATGTAACTGGGAATATCGAGTTTGAACATGTCAGCTTCGTATATCCAACAAGACCAGATGTTCAAATCTTCAGAGACTTTTCTCTTAATATCCCCTCTGGAAAGGTATCGTTATTACCACAAAACTATGACTCTTCTGTGATTTAGTAACTGATGTTCTCCAGCTGTGCCTGTCATGATATTCTTCTGTTGCAGACCGTTGCTTTGGTTGGAGAGAGTGGTAGCGGCAAGTCTACCGTAATCAGTCTAATAGAAAGATTTTATGATCCTGATTCTGGTCATGTATCATTAGATAATGTGGGAATAAAGAAGCTTAAACTGAGCTTTCTGAGAAAACAGATGGGACTGGTCAGTCAAGAACCAATACTCTTTAACGAAACAATCCGCGCAAATATTGCTTATGGGAAGCAAGGAAATGTTAGTGAGGAGGAAATAATAGCCGCCACAAAAGCATCAAACGCCCACAACTTCATAAGTTCCTTACCAGATGGCTATGATACCTGTGTAGGAGAACGAGGAGTGCAGTTGTCTGGTGGACAGAAGCAAAGAATAGCCATTGCAAGAGCAATTCTTAAGAATCCCAAAATTCTTTTGCTTGATGAGGCAACCAGCGCATTGGACGCAGAGTCGGAGCGCGTAGTACAGGATGCACTAGATACGGTAATGGTGAACCGAACCACAGTAGTTGTAGCTCATCGCCTCATCACCATAAAAAATGCTGACATTATTGCTGTAGTAAAGAATGGAGTAATTGCTGAGAAGGGAAAGCACGATGACCTCATGAATGTAAACAATGGGGCTTACGCATCTTTAGTATCACTTCACATGAGTGCAACATAAAGGGCTTGTAATTGGGTTACAGTGTATGCTACACTTAATTACTCCTTCATTTCTTTAAGCATCAAGTCTCGTTCATTTGACTACTCTACACTGGCGTTATATGTGCGCCAGCTGAGTAGTGCAGTAAAGGTGGTGGCTCCCTTCCATATATAATTTTAAAAGGGGTGACTTGGTGTTTGTGTGAAAAGCAGTATTATACCAATACTTACACTATGGTAACTATTACAAAGGGTTTTTTAGACACCTAACTTTTATCAAAGTCGCATCTATTGCATCGTAATCTTATTTATGTCCGTTTAAGTAAGACTCATCCTTCCCACGTGATCGTTTACCAATCAAGCTCTATTCTAAGATGTCTCATGACAGGAACAGAGCCAAACTCATCTTTAAGAGGGGGCCGGGGAAGGAGGGTTGTGCGTGCAGAGTTGAAGAGAAGAGAATATAGGGATTTTTTTTTAAAGGGGGGCCACTTATATTTGTAATTTTAAATTTTTTAATTATATAAGTAATTTTTAAAAAATATATATTTGAAAGGGGGGGCCATGGCCCCCCTCCCCTATAACATGGCTCTGTCCCTGTCTCATGACCTCCATATATAGTATTTAACTCACACTCTTGCAAGAATACTATAAAAGTATTAAATAATCATGTTTAACAATAAACACACAAGAACTACGGAAAAAAATCAATCTTTATTACTTCTTCAAAAGTATGCAAAGGAATGTTCTCTCTCAATATGTTTCCTAACCCTCTTCTCTCTTTTTCAGGAGAGAGACTCAAATAAACTATTTATAGGCACTTATAACTTCACAATTCATAGTCCTAATTGAACTGAATTAGCTAGATCACATCTTATCCTAATAAAATTACATCATATTATCTAATAAAATGATATCCTTATCTAAATAGGACTCTATCTGATAGGATTT
>JANKOD010000002.1:30854467-30866425 GCA_026284645.1 Erythroxylum acuminatum
TCCATTGTCAATCAAATCAAGTTACATGGTGAAGAATTTCTTACTCAAAGGGTTGCAGACAAGCTTCTTGTTATGCTTCTCGAAAGGTATGAGTCAAAAATTTCATCTTTTGGAGTTATTAAAGATCTATCAAATATAACTTTCGCATAGTTACTAAACGCCTTTCAAGTTGTAGACCAAAGAAGAATAATGAAGGATGAAGAAAATGGTGATAAGGTCCAAAAAAACATACATGGCCAAGAGTTCCTCTTCAAAGGATAAAAATAAAACTCTCGAATATATAAATTATAAGAAGCCCAACCATGAAGAGAAGAATTGTTGGCACAAAGGAAAATCACAGTGCTTCGAGTGCAAAAGGTTTAGGCATTTACAAAAATACTGTAGATTTCAAAATGAAGAAGAAAAAATATGACACAAGTGGTATAAGAAGAAACTTTTTTTAAAATTGATGGTAAGAGGTGCACCATAGAGATATATGGTCCAATATTTTATAAGTTGATGATAATGTGCATTAACAAGTTTGAAGACAGTGATAAGAAGTGCATTCTATTAGGAGAGAAATGCTCCATCTATGACATTTTGAATCAAGGGGAGTGTTGAAGGCTAATTCAAATTAACATGTGTTTATTTTTCAATTTGATCGAGTCCTTGAAATTTCAGATTTGTATTCCACGATTGTCTGGTTTTAGCTAGTGAAAGATAGTGTCAACAAATCTGATTGGGGTTGGGAAATTTTAGGCTTGTTCAGTTTCTTGTAAGCTTCTAAATAGGCTCTTGTAGTTTATCTCTTGATATATTATGCCCATTTATTTTAAAAAATAAATATATTACTCCCTTTGACGACCGGTCAAAGGAGCTTAGAATTCAAAAAAACTTTTTTACTCCTGTGTTATAATAACATCATCACAACTGTACATGTTGCATTTTTTGGACAAAAAATACCCTTTTAGTCTTTTGTTAACTAAAATACATTAAACTCCTATATTTTTTACTTTATTACATTATGCCCTCTACTTCAAAAATAACCATTGTCTTTACAATTGCACTTCATGATCATTACTTTATTAAAAAAATAAAAAATATATATATAATTTATTTATGAAACATAATTAAAAAAAAGAAAATTTATTAAAGGTGTCATTTTTTCATAATTGTATGGTCTAATTGTTAGTTGATGAAAAAAATTACAAATTTTTATTTGTGGGTTATTTTCTCACCGTTACTTCACAAATATTTTTTTCAAGGATAGAAGTATCTCGGAACGTACAATTTTGAAGACAACGAAGATAAAAGTATCAATTTTAAAGAAAATGACATTTTCAATTATTTTTTATGTTTATTTTTTTTCTTTTCTTGTGAAATATAGTAAAAAGTATATATATGCACACATTGACTACCAATCTACATGTACATGGATATGTATGTATACTTTCTCATGACATTGACTTAATGTTAAAAGTACCTTATAAGAGATTAGTGGTTACAATGAGAAAGTTTAACATTTCTGTATTGTTCAAATAAAAATATTTAACATAATTAATCCGATTTATAATCATAATACTCCAGGAACAAGCAATAATACTTCTACTTCATAAGGTTACCAAAACACCTCGTCTAACATACTGTACATTTCAGTATACAACCTCCATTGTCAAATCATCAAACTTGAAATATAGATTCTTCCATTACAGTTTCCCTTATACTCTTGTACACATACCTACTGGCTCACTAAATTATGGACCCTTGTCGACAGAAAAACCAATAAAATAAAAATAAAGACACCATGTGCAAACCAGTGATCAGCCTGCCAAACAGTGAAATGTTGAGTTGTGGACTTTTGCTCCACGGTACTAGAGCAATTAATGGAAACATACACCAAAAGCTCCTGCTTTCAAGCTGTGCCAAATACTATACAAAATCTGCATCTTTCCCAATCATCTCTTCCTAAGTTTGTACACTTGCATATGTAAGCTTAAGTTAGCACCCACAACCACCATGAATGCAGGCTGTAGGTATCTCCTCCTAACATACCATCAACTTTTCTCTGTCGTCTTACTAGAATCATCTTTCGGAGGGTTTTCTAGAGATTCCTCAGAGTGCAACCCATCAGGCTGATGAATCTGGGTGTTCAAGCTGCTAGACTGCAAATGCTCTTGTACGGCCTATATAAAGAAGAAGAGTAGGGGCATTTAACTAATGATGCTCAGCAAAATGACCCTCTAGACCAGGACTTGTATTCAATTCCGGTCCTTTACTAGAACTGGAAAAGAAGATGTAATAACAGGAATTTCCAGAAATTCACTTGATTTATCAAATTTGTTTCAAGTTTCCAGTATTAAAAAGCAAAAGTTGAAGTCAATATACTAAACAAGCAAAATAAAAAATCAAGCTCAAAGCAGGAGTACTCCAACCACATCACTACCAAAAGTCCATGCAACAATGTAGTAAAACCTTCAACCAGAACTTGTACATTGATTTAGTAAATTCATGGCACAGATCCAACATCCAAATCAGTTACAGTCAAAGAGTATAAATAGATTATTATGAATATAACTGTATAAATGGATTTACAATAAAGTACATTAATTCCCTGATGCCATCATTTTCAATGCAAAAACATTTAACGCCCATCTTAAAGAGGGGCACAGTGTCAAAATTGAAAGGCAAAACATAGAAGGAGAATGACAGTGAATGGAGAAAGAAAGGAAACAAACTTCCACATGTATCAGCCAAATGAACCACATAATCCACCTTAAAATACCAATAAAGACTATTGTTTCTACTGCAAAGGTAAAGTCCCCCAGAAGTCTTATTGACTTTGAAAGTGCAACAAGATTAATATAACCTGTGGAAAACACAGGTTTTATAACATCATCATCATCAACAATACCCAGTTGAAGTCCCGCTAAGACAAAAGGTCTAGAGAGGTCCGATAGTACCCAGCCTCACCCCTACTTAACAGAGAGGCTGTTTCGATAAACCCACTAGAAATGTGACAGATTTTATAGCAATTAAGTGAAAAAAAAAATAAAGGACTCTGTAAGTGGAAAATTTCAATATGATATTATGTTCCCAATACCAGCACATAATTTTGTTGTATTATCTTTACCTTATCACCTGCATCCAGCCCCTCTGTGTCAAATAGGATTGGCCGGCAGCGTTTATCTTCATTCATCAGGCTTGAATTCTGGAAATGCATTATTAGGGCTGCTTTTCCCTGGATTCTAGCATATGCCAAAGAAGCAACTTTTTCACTGTTAAACTTCTCCCATTTCTTACCATTAAACGCCTGAAACAAATTGAGGATCATAAGAGGATAAACATTACATCTTCAAGACCAAGGATCACTCCTATTTTTGAACATGAAAAGATGAATCCAGACTAAACACAAGAAGAGTGTGAGGGAAAAAACAAAGTAAAAATGGATTCCCAAGAAATAAAACCTGATAAAATGAAATGATGTGCTTAGGAGACATCATGTTTATAAATGCATAGCCCACATTGCATTTATTCTGCAATAACAAAAGGTTTATTGTTATAATTAATTCTTAGATATTTTTTGAAACCAAAAGGCACAGAATGGAGAGGTACAGCATGAGTACCTTAAAGTCGATTGGTAAATAGAGAAAGTCATAAGTACCCCTGTGATTCTCATCAATAGCTGCTAACAACATCTTTGAGGTGTACCTAAGAGATTCAAATAGAAAAACAAACTGAGCCAATAATGTAGTAGATAGCTTGAGGGGCCAATGTTGGCTGATAGCTTAGTGCTTGTAGAACTTCCTGCGAGGCTATAACTAAGTATCATAATGTAATTAAAGCTCAAATTTCAGAGTTGATGTCAAAATCTTACTTATTAGGAATATTCTTTATCATTAAAGTCGTTCGAGCATCTTCACCATTTATGATCTTATCCAAGTCAAGCTGAAAATGTTTTTTGTTCTCGACTTGATTCACATTATTTTCAACCCGTCTAGATCGTCCACGCTCAGTAAAGCCTTCTATGCTGCTGGATGTCAATCCTGCATATGGTATATTGCCTAAGAGCACAGGACTGAGCCTAGGTGAAGACATCATTCTGTAACTTGATGATCCATTTTCAGACATATTTTTTGGAATAGTAACACCAGTGTTCATAGGAGCACGATTACCCATATTCATCAAAAAATTTCCATCATTATGACCTAAGCCAATGCCTCCATATGAAACTGGATTCATGAATGAAGTATCAGGTGAGTCAGGGAAAATTCCAAAGTGCCTCTCAAAAGGAAATCCAGATGGGGCAGATCCAACATGGTTATGGTGCTGGGCTGCACCAATTAGAGAAGTATGCCGATTTATGTATGGAAAGCCATGTCCCTTTCCATTTGAGGAAAATGGATGCCCCATGGATGACATGGGAAAGGCTGATGTGGAGGAATGATCTGCTAAGGGTTTCGTATTTCCCCAGAGAAACTGTGGCCCTGATAAAGTTTCCATGCTAGATCCATTAGGAGTTGAAGGACCAAAAGGGGGCATGTTTTTCAACTTTAACTCAGGTAATGAGTGTGACTGTTGAAAGGAAGCTCCATGAACAGAATTGGTATTTGCAAATGTGTTCTCTGCAACACCACCCCTTCCTTGATCTTTGCCAATTGGTGCAACTTTTAAAGAGTTAGATACATGGGGGTGAAGAAGTGAAGCCAAACCAGGTAAATGGTTGCTAGTTGTTGGGCTCATTGTCCTAAAAATGGGGGATTTGTTCATGTTTTGCAATGGACTTTGTTCAATAGGACTGTTAAACTGTGCCCAGTTACCTGCTATAAATGTTTCAATGATGTTATAAAAGATATCAAGCAATATCAGAACCACAATTTCAAAAGTGATTGAAGCAATTCAAACCTACCTGGTGGAGAGTTGGTCATTGGTGAACCCGCAGGATGCCGAAAACTCCACGAGTCGTCCTGTTCGAGATCTTGATTCAGTTGCAGCATCAAGCTGAAAGGAACAAAGTTGCATAAGGTAATCATCCAATGATATCAACACAAACAATCTTGAAATTACAGGAAAATTGAATCCTAGAAAAGACTTCTCAGACAACACCTTCTGGGTTCTATACACACATAGACACAAGTCTCACCTCAACAAGAAGACAAAACTAGAGAAAAAGCTGCATTTGATATTTGCACTTAAATAAAATAGGGCGTGAAAATGTACGATTCTGTAAACAGAGCAGCAGGAGCGGAACACTATTCAAGTACTATAAAATCTAGCCATTATGGCAAGTGCAGCCCATTGGCTCTATCCTAGAAGCTTCTGTTGCATGCAGTTCATGATTGTACTCAAGCTATGTCGCAGTTTCTCAGGGTACAAGGGGTAGAGAAAATCTGTGTAGATGTTGTTTGAATACTAGATGCCATGCATTCGAAGAAAAGGTACTCAAGAGTGCTGTAAGAGGCCAAGCAACATGATATACTGATATTTGAAGCCTTCAGAGGACGTCACCAGTACTAGTTTGCCCTTCAGATGCAAAGAACAATGGACTTGCAGTTACACACTTCATATGTAGATATAATATCCCAAATGAGATAATACATTGGTCAACAATATCAGATTCTAACTTCCATATCTGAAGTTCAAATCTTAGACAAGGAATTTACTAGATAATAGAGGCACCTTCATTGGGTAAACTGTAGCCAATGAACCTGTGGACGGCCCACAGAAGGGAAATGGGAAAAGAAGGATACTTGTTTTTATACTTACTTCCGCCGTGCTCCACCTGGGCGACTAGGTTCAAGCTTTATGCGTTTCCCAGCTATGTCACTCCTATTTAATGATTTAAGTGCTGCTTCTGCGGCTCTAACATCATAAAATTCAATGAACTTATGGTGCCTCTTGTGTGGTGTTTCCCTTATCTGATGTTGAATTACAAATCAATGTACGCACAAAATTTAACCACAAACAACAAAAGAACTGCCACACAGGAAAAAGAGCCTACAGTGAGATCCACTTACCTCTTTTACCTCCCCGTAAGCCCCAAATATTTGACGGAGATCTTCATTTGAAACTGATGGATCCAAATTAAATACTACCAGGGTTCCTTGATTAATATCCTTTTCTGATGGATTATCCTGGTGCAGTGTGAAAGGGGAAATGTAAAAAAACATATGAGAAAGGGAACTCTCATCTATCAAAAAACAAAGTTCAAACCACTGATAAGAGGTTATAGTGAACCTTAGGGATTGAAAAGTGAATATCAAGTTTTCTCCTCCTTAGTGGCTTGTTTTGCAGCTGACGCATGGCCGTTCGAGCAGCACGAATATCATAGTAAGATATCATTACAAAACCCCTGTGTTTGCATGCAGTGTAAAGAGTTCTAATGTCGCCATATTGCTACAAAAATGTCAGATAAGACAGACAAAAGAAATTATTTAGTTCAGGCAAAAGAAAGCATCTAAAGCAGCAGCCTGTGGACTAAGTTAAGCACTTTATAATTTGTACAGATTCTTCCCTAATTAGTATCAATAAATGTCTATCATCTTATCTTGCAGAGTCTGAAATGAAATTACTGAGAAATTATAAAAAAGAGGCTAAAGTTCCTGCAACTGCACGTATGTGTTTAAAAGCACATGATTTTAAAGGTAGACAAAACCTATAACAAGAGATGAAGTTGCGAAAATATGAGAGCAAAACAAAAGTCATGTCTGAAGCTTGTCACCTTGTGCTGCATCGAAACATCAAAATATCAACCATTCAATGAAGTTCACATGACAACCCATATTATAAAAGGATACAACATCAGCTTCAGTTTAACATAAAATTTAGAAGTTAAAAACGAGAATAGTCTAATAGAAGAGACAAGATTAGAGAAAGTAGGTGTTTGAACAAATGTCAATCATGGCTATTTATACTAAGACAACAATAAATTACCTCGAATAGAGATCTCAATTCTGAATCCTCAACATTACTATTAATGTTCCGGACAAATAAAGTTCTAGATGGATGCTCGCCATATGGATGTTCTCCAGCAACAGTTCCAACACCATTAGAAAGATTATAGTGAGGTCCTCCATTTCCCACAATGCCATCAGAAAAATTTAACTTGGAGAAACTGATGCTTAGGCCTTCCTGTGGATCATTTTCCAGTTCCATACCTCCTACACTGCGGAAAAGATCATCTTCCATGTCCTCCAGAGAACCCGGTAACTTAATGGGGTCAAAATCATCCATTACAGCAGCTAAAAGGTCATCCTCATCTCCAGGAAGTAAGCTTCCAATAGCATGAGTTTCAATATCTTCAAGTAAATCACCGTTCTCTCCGTCCGAGGGAAGCTTATGAATATCAGAAGAGAAATTATCGAGAAATCGGTGGCCATGATCCATACCATTTAAGTCTACTGAAATTAGCACAAAAAAAGTAAAGAATTTCATGTTCTAAAGGCACAAAAGATAATTTACAGAGTAAGATCACGTACACTTTTTGTGTGGAAGAACTGGCAATGAGCTGGAGAAGAGGGACGCGTCAGGTGAGGCATTGTAGGCATTAGATCCAGGTGAAATCCCCCATCCATTACTTCTCAATTCTTTGGGGCCATTAATTGGCGAGGAATTAGTAGGATCTAGGACACAAAATCCCTAAAACAGTTAGAATACACAATATTGTGTCCAACAGGAATAAGGGATGATTAAGACAAATTACCAGCAGATAAATGGTTTGAAGACTGCATCACATCGCCTTTCTGCTAAAAGAAAGAGATTCACAATGCGTCAAAAATATTAAAAGGAACACAACCATATATAGAAGAGCACTAAACTCTGTTAAATAATCAAAAAGAACAAATACAATTGCACATAGCAAGCAACAAACAAAAAATGACAGGAAAACATGCAAGGTGAAATTTAATGCAATAAAGCAATCAATAAACAGCAAACTTTAAGAAGCTCAAGAAATTATTAAATAACCATCCCCTCCCTTTTGTTTCAAATGAAGTGGTCGTTCTGAACAGATTTCCTAGTTAAATAAAATTGCTAAAACTCGACAAAATTGAATCACAAAACAGTAAGGAATAGCAGTTAGGCTACACACATACATAAGAAACCTAAAACGTACTTACCAAAACACTGATTTTCAGGAAAAGAAAAAAAATATCGAACGTTTTCACCAAAACAGAAGGGTAGGTGAAAAACATAATTTCAAAGTTCAAATGACTATTTAGCAAAGCAAAATCTCCCAATTCAAAGAAAATTCCTCTCACATCTCCCAACAAAATCACCGCTGAATGTATAACTAAAACCAATATCAGCCAATTCAATCAACCCAAAAAGTACTTCATTCGCATAACTTTAAAAAAAAAAACCGAAACAATCAGCCAATTCGATCAAACTACACTACCATTTCAGAAATCAACATAATTCCCACATTACAAAACCCAAAACCCGAAATGGGCCTACAGTATTTCCAAGATTAAACCAAAAGGACAGCCACTTCTAGCACTTAAAACGATCATCCACATGAAAAGTGACACAACGAACTAAAAAATGAGAACAAAAACTTTTTTTTTCTGCTGATGTATAGCATAAGAAGTATACCTCAACTATTGCTACTATCTGACGCCAAATTTTCTCACTCCTTTTCCTCTCTTTCCAAACACGAATTTTCAATTATGATTGGACGAAAGAGAAGTGCTTTTCTTTTCTTTTCTTTTTTCTTTTTTCCTTCTTCAGAGAGAGCAGAGAGAATGATTGAGAGAGAGAGTGAACGTGGGAGTTTTAAAAGGAACGATTTAGTTGGATTTAAATTTCCTTTGGCGTCCGAAATGGTGGATTTATTATTTATTAATTCAATTAATGTGAAGTTTCTTGTTCGGATAAACCCCGCCTGTTTTTTGCCCGTGTAAATCCACCGAATTTCGACTTTGCCATTGTCCCTGGTTTACGCCTCTTTGGGATTCGATACGCTCTCGACCCTTGGACACCATTTTTGGTCACGCCACCTTAAATTTGACATTCAATTAAATGTGATTATTAACAATTTTGCAGTTACTCTTAAGTGCATCATTTAACAGAAATATGATTCTAATTGTTAATTTAAATGATTAATTTAAGAATTACAACGCCTTTTTTAAATTAAGTTTGGATCAGGATTGTCCAAACTTAGACCTACCTAAGGTCTAATTTTTCTAAACAAAAAGATGACTAATTGAGCTTCGAGTTAATTTGAGCCTAAGTCTAGCTCATGAGTCGGTCCATTGCTATCCCTAGTTTAATTTTTCGAAATTTTAGCAAGTCTATAAGTTGAGGACCTTAAGACCTCATCAACATATTTGGGTTGGAATTTAATCACTAATCCCAAAAGTTATAACTTGGGGGAGGAGTATTTCAAATCTTACTTATTTCCACCACGCTTCTGCGGATAGTGGCATAACCTAGACTGATGAGCGACTCTCGTTTTTCTGAGAATTGAACTCATGACGTGGACCAGATACCAGGCCGTAACTTAGAGCTCTAATACCACTGATCCCAAAAGTTATAGCTTGTGAGAGAAGTACTTCAAACCTTACTTATTTCCACCACGTGTGTTGTCTATTCTTAAAAAAAAAATCCGATGATAAGACAAAAGAGATATATACAACAACAACATTTAGTAGAAATCCTGCTATCACGTCAAATTTTAAAAGGTTTAATAATTTATAGTCTTATCTTAAAAAAAAAAAGGATGTATAGTAACCTTAAAATTTCTATGGGTAAATTATTTAGACTTGACTTTAGTTATTTGGATTTGCACTTACTTTGATTATGACATTAGTCTTAATTATACGTAATCTGCTATAAAAGGTTGTCTTGTTCAATGGTAAGGCATGAAATCTTCACCGAAATTTAAAAATTGGAAACCTAACGAAAGAGTGGGTGAAACAGCACACACGTAGAAAATTAAAATACCCAACGAAAAGGCTTCTTATGTTAAGAATTGTTATTAAATAGGGCTCGAGTTTATTCTCCATTTTTCTAATAAAATAAATTAAATGTGGTTAATATTAATAATAAATTAAAAGAAACGAGTTTTAGGTGATTCAGATATGTTAAAAGGAAACGTTTTAACGCTTCAGTGAGAAGATTAAAAAAAATAGTACTTAAAGATCATAAGAAAAACAAAAAGAGACCTAAGAAGAAGTAAAGTGAAATGATCAAAAAATGATTTGACTTTGTTAAAATATACTGAATATATTGCCTGTAATATAAAATTTTGGCGTACTAAAATATAGATAAATGATCTTGCATAAAGAGGCATTTATCATCATTTTCTTAAGTCTTCTAAATTTTTTCCTTTGAGTCGTTTGTTTTATAGATAGCCTTAATAGTTTGATTAAATCGTACTTCTCTTCTATTTTTTTAGTTAGACGCCAGGTTGGACTTCGATGCTTGGTAGTCCCCCGTTTGGAATGGAAACGGCAGGCACGAGCTTGTCCATAAACCAACCAGACTCCCAACCCGGCTTCCCAGATCCAGTTTTCCCTCAAGAGCAACTTGTTGATCCTAACGGTTACTTGACGTTACAGAACGACGTAGAGAGGCGCCTTGAGCTTGGTCATACACTGCACATAAATTCTATTTCTTTTTCTCGGGGGCTCGAAGAAGAAGAAGAAGAAGACTCAATTGTGGCGACCCAACTCCAAATTGAGAAAAAGCTTGAAAGGGCTATGCTTTTCGAGGGGTATTCTGAGAAGTCTCTCACTCTCTCTCTATACATATATATATTTATATGTATTTATTGATATTTAAAATTGTTGTTAATTTGTACATGTAGGTCTGTCGAAAATAGTTTCTTTATTATAGAGAGATAAAGTTGTATATTATTAGATCTCCTAATAAACTTATAAGTTTTCTTATGTAAAAACTTATAACTAAACCTTCAAAAGCAACTTCAAGAGGAGTATAAATATTCATTTAGCTTATTTATAGAGTTAAAACTTAAAAGGACTGAATTTGCAAATTTATTAGTTATCAAGGATGCATGAGCAAAAGAAGAAGAAATATCCTTCTTTATGATTCTGTATATACGAGTTCTTGATAAGTTACGAGAATTGATTGAATAAATAAATTGTAAAAAATAAAAAGCCATCACATTCACAAATGCCGTCCAAGTCACTAAACTTTTTTTTTCCTATCATATCTCAACTTTATATTTTTCTCATTTACTTTTGTAATTCATTAGTGAAGTTATTAAATATGGTATGTAGATATGACATTCAGCTGGAACCTGGGCTCGGGTCGCTCCTAACCCGACTCGACCTGACTCATTGGCGGGCCAACCTGATTTTATATTTTTTATTTAAAAAATGACATCATTTTTTACTTTCCCGTCAGACTACTGGTTCATTCTGGCCCGTGAGCTGATTTAGTTGAATAGTGTCGACTTATGGCCTGGTCAACTTGGACCCAAGTTGGGTCAAATGGATACGCCTTTTGCCATTTCTAATGGTTTGGGATGGATTTAAAATTTTAGTTTTTTAAAATAATTTATTCCAATATATACATATACAAATAAAATTATAATTTACTTAGAAAATCTTGGCAAAATGACATCGTATCAAATAGTAGAAATTTTTATCTTACTTTCCATCTCAATTTACTTTCCTTTTTGAATATTACCTAGTTTTGTTAATTATGTCACTATCTATCCTCTTAATTGTTACGTCTTAATCTAACCCAAACTAGTCATCAATCATCATCCTGTAGATATCTCTATCCAATATCTTCATCATATCCACACATCTATTCTCTTTACATATAACCATCCATGTATTTTCATTCTTTTTCATCATAATTAACATACTTCTTAAGCACTTAATCACTTTCTGCCTATCCAATATTAATTACCCAAAATGGTACTTAAATTTCACTTTAATTCTAATTCATCACATTAAGTGCATGTTTGGTTGAGCTTTTAGAGGGTGAATAAGTATTTTTTTCACCGAATTT
>JANKOD010000002.1:30877536-30894335 GCA_026284645.1 Erythroxylum acuminatum
GGGGTATCTTGAATGAGAATAAAAAACACAGGGGCTAAGGTGAACGAATTAAAAACACAAGGGCTAAGATGAATAATAAAGTATATCACAGGAGCTTTTTTATGTGATTTGCCATTCTTTTTAATAGCTGAATAAGAAGAGTCCGAGTCCGAATCCTCTGTTCAATATTATAGTGTTTTATTCTATCCCATAAATCACAGTCATTTATTTATGTAGATCTCGCGTGGGTTCTGCATAAATAAATGCAAGATCCGCATAAATGAATGACTAAAATTTATGGGATAAAAACGTAAGACTCATATAAATAAATGACTAAAATTTATAAAGCAGAATAAGACACTATAATATTAGAGAGATATGTCGTCCGAAGAAGAGATGGTCAAGTTTTTGTTATCTTGTTTACGTTAAAACTAAAAGTTGTCACACCACCAATTATACCAAAATATCTAAAACTAAAAAAGGAAGAGTTGCTAAATAGCTTCTGCACTTTCTCTGTTGAGCAAGCGAGCAGCGATGCAGGCAACTATTTCACCTATATGCTCTTCTTCTCTTCCGACAACTACCCATCACTCTCTGTTAGCTCCAATCCGAACTCAGTTTTCTCGGACGCTGCTCCCTTTCTCCCATTTTGTACTCAGTCCCTGCAAAACGCTTCGCAGCACCGGTTCTCTCTTTCTGTCTCTCTGATTAGAAAATTGTTATTAGGATGAACATATGCAGTTATTTTCTCAAAGTTCTCAGTTTTTCTTTTAAAGCAATTGGAAGCGGTCCACGGTAGAGTACCGTTGGAAATTGTTGGGATATGATAATTGATAGAGACGAGATGAATTGAAGTACCATGTGTTTATTCGTTGTAAAATTTCCACCTTCGTTGCTATTTAGATGTGGGTTGCTATTGTTCTGTACGCCTGTTGCTTCACTTATTTCAATATGATGCCAAAGTTAACTGAGTTATATTGAGAGTATGCAGCTTTCTTATTCTGCTTCTGTTTTGACTGCTCCTGTCATTTTGTGCTTTCCAATTGGTAGCCAAGATGTCATTGGGAAACAGTAATTAGAAACTATCCAAATCGAAAATGTTGAGCTATTTGTTGAGGCTGGGGAGTAGGTTTTGTATTTTAGTGTTCATGTCTGGTAAACCTTTGTGCTGGAGTTGAAAATCCAACCATGTGTAATGATTAATCTAAGAACTTATAGAATGGCTGTTGTGCAACACTTGTGAAGATGAACTATTGTAGCTTTAGAGTAAAATTGTTTGGTTGCCATTTTGCCAGTGATTAATATGTCAAACCTGGTATTTCAACTTGAGTACTCATCAATTAAGATTCGTTTTGAGTTCCTAGGATGACATATCCGTCATAGAATTAGGATTTTAATCATTTTTATGATGAATTGTATGATTTTATCCAGGTGCAACATCAGCTACTCAGGAGATTGTTGAAACTGAAAAGACAGAACCAGAATTTGTAGAAGTTGGGTATATATCCAGTGTTCATGGGATCCATGGGGAGATTTGCATAAAACCTAATACTGATTTTCCTGAACTTAGGTTTTCCAAGGTAACATCTGAATTCCTAAAATGTGAACAATCTTGAGAACATTTATTTCAAGTCAATATTTATTTATTTATTGAACATATGATTTGATCTTTAATTTTAGCCTGGTAGAAGATGGCTAAGGCAACCAGTATCAGGAAAACAAATGATTCAAGAGGTTGAACTAGTTAAAGGAAGGGGAAACCCTGGACAGAAGAACTGGATTCTTAGATTTGGGGGAATTGATACGGTGGATCAGGTGAGCTTAGGAAATGATTTTTTATCTGTTGGTTGTTCATGCTTAGCTTACTTTCCATGTTATTTTTCTCAAGTTATCTATACTAGAATTGAATCGCTTATTTTGGTTGATGTTATTCTGGTGACCTAGGCAACTTCTCAAACTGTTGTGAAAAGCAAAAAGGAAGCTTCTCTTAAACAGTTTGTCCTAGAAATTAGCCAACATTTTATCTGAAAAGAAATTTCATGTTTGTAAATTTGCTATATGCCTCGACATACTACTTAACCTTAAATGAAAAATATAAGGTAGTCATATGTATTGTAAAGTAATTGTGAATTACTGCTAAAGCAACTTTTTCTCTTGACAAGAAGGGTCGCCCAATGCCTAAGAAATATATAGGGAAGATGAAGTGCTTTAATTTTATGACCTTAACTTATTCCTTTAACTCTATGACCTTAACTCATTCCATGAACTCAAAAGAGTTCCCAACATAAATCATATGATTACCTAGACAATCTTGATGAACTTGCTCTATTATATGAACCCTATGAAATTCTACTTTTGAGGCTTTTTTATTTGAGATGAGAATATTACAAGTATTGTTTAACTGTGTTAATGGATTCTTCAGGCTAAGCAACTTGTTGGATCAACTTTACTTGTGAGAGAAGATGACAGGCCAGAGTTGGCAGAAGGAGAATTTTACACTCGTGATCTTGTTGGCTTGAGGATGATTCTTAAGGTTTGTGCTCCTAAAGACTATATGCTATGTAGTCTCCTGCTCTTGCTAAGAAAGTTTATTTCAGGATGCTGTATTTTGTGTACATGTCTTCTTGTTTGGTGGGACATCTGCTCAATTCAATTAAGAATTAAGCCCAAAACAGTTATGGTTGTTTTTTCAATCCTTCTCTTCTTCCGCTGTACTTGGAATTATGTGGTGTCATTTTCTTTTATTTGTAGTCCTCTATTTTCCTTTTGAGTTGTCATTCTTGTCTGGAACACAGTGTTAAGGAGTGGAACACGTCATTCTAGAAAATGCTTCTCACTGGAAGTTTTCACTTGTACTTTCTCTTTATTGGTAACACATATCACTTGGATATTATGGCCATTTCTTTCTATGATCTTTTCTTTCCAGTTTGTTGCTCTGGAGTGCAGTTTAAATTATTCAACAAGCTATAGTATTTGTCCTATGCAGGAAACTGGTGAATGTGTGGGGACTGTTGTGCAAGTTTTCAACACTGGAGCTAGTGATATTTTGCAGGTCATGCTTCAACCATCTAAGGATGTGATTGATGGAAATGAAACATTTAACCAAAGTGAAGTTGGTAAATCTGGTCCCCTTGTGTGGGTACCCTTTGTTGAGGCAATTGTTCCTGATGTTGATATGAATAAGAGGGAAATGCTGATTACACCCCCAAAAGGTCTTCTTGAGTTAAACATACGCTCTGACGAGAGGTCCAAGAAAGAACGCCGTCAACTTGTGAGGCATACTCTTCTGTTCTGTATTTACTATTGAGAGCTTAAAGCTAGCAATTGATACCAATTTCAATGCTGTTTCCTTGTCATTTAACAACTTTCCTTTCTGTTTTTATAAGTTCTGTCCTCATAATTCCAAAACATAAATCTTTCTTTTCAACCACATTATTTTATGTTTTCTATTAAGAGAAGCTAAAAATGTAAAATCCTTCTTGAGATATTTTAAAGACCAGATCTGGTTTCTTCTTCTTCCTGTCGTGATATATGTTCCGATTGATTGCTTTTCCTACAGTTTATTTGTTCTTCTGTCTGATAGTTAAAAGGCTTGCTTCTCTTTTTGTGGACCATCTGTCCTCTCTGCTTTTGTTGGTGCTGGATAACAGACAGCATAATATTCTCATCAACAACTTGTGTTGGAGCGCCATCACAATATGTTTGAGAAGGAGCAGGAGATCTTCTATTCTGTATACACTTGAATGCTATTTCAGATGTATAAAGTTGGCTTTTAGAATAATTGGGAAGTCAAAATGAAATGGTACTTATTGTAATAACATTTCTAGGGCACTTTGCATAGTCCTTGGTGACGCCTTGGTTCAATGCTCTTATTCCCAGAAATCTCTATCTTGCTTTTGGAACATTCTTCTGATTGGTGTTAGGCTTCGTTCTTTGCACTTTCCTCCCTTTCTTTAGAGCTTTGTTTAAGCATATTAGCCACCGAAGTCTGTGTGGCTTAAGTCAAACTTTGATTTATTTTAGGAATGGAAAGAAAGAAAAAGGTTACAAAGACGCCTTATAGCAGCAAAGAAGAAACTATGTGAAATGGAACAGAAACATGTGTTTCATGGATTGAGGTTTGGGGAAAAGTCCCAAAGGAGTCTACTTGCAGATCAGATTATTGGTGTAAATTCTCAATTGCTGCAACAGGCACTTCAAAATTTAGAAGCACCATCAAAACGGTAAATCTTGCCTTATCATTTGGTCTTTCCCCGTATTTTTATTTATGGAAGCTTGCAGAGGGTTTCGGTGGACTTTGAGGGATTGATGTGTAAAATGTTTTTGATGTACATTATCCCATTTCATTTTCTGTGGCCATACAATAGGGACCCTGTTTATGCATGTTTAAATTAGGAACTTTTTTCCTCTCCATTTTATCATTTTTTTCACGCTATTGTTCATCATTATTTCCATCTATTGCTTGCGTAGCTCAAGAAATTAGCCAACCATGCTACTTCGTTGATGTAAAAACTTAGCTTCAGTATGATACTTTGTAAGTATTGAATTTTCCTTACTGGAGTTTTTGAATCTATGCTGTCTTCTTGGTGTACTTTGCAGTCAGATATGTTAAACCTGAATTCTGTCTGTTAAACCAGATGGAGCAGAAGTGAGTTAATAATTGCCATGAAAGCCAAAATACTGAAGGATTCCGCCCAGAACTTTTTCCACCTGAATGCAGCTCAAGGAGATTTGCCTATGAAAGTCGACTTTCTAGATGGACTCGATCTCCTGGCTAAAGGAAAAGTAGCTATCGTTTTAGTCATCAATGAAATACGGACGGAGAGCAGAAGTAATTGGACTGATCTTGTTGACTTGAACAGTGAGAATTCGTTGTTTCCTTTTCTTCAGAATTCACTCTTCAGAGATGGTAACTTTCTAAAGGTGATATTTTTGTTCTCTTTTTCACATGGCACTTTTAGATGGATTCTGACAATTGGTATCTATTTTTTTTAGAAGTCATATAGATGTTAAAATTTCCAATTCAGTATTTTACATCTATTGTTCTACCTTCAGAAATGAAACATCTATGGTAATGAGCAAACATTTTATTGGTCAGCATTGTCTGATAATTCTTATTCGTACATCTTATAAGGACTTATATTTGCTGCAGATAGAAGATCGTGCCTCTGTGCCTTTGATTTTGGTTGGTCCGGAGGAACAAATCGAATCCCTGAAAACAGTTTTCTGGAACAATGGTTACTTTAATTTTGACTCCAACAAGGTTACTATAAATGCTGATTATTTACTTGACGGCTCTCTTCTGTTCTCTCTCACTGTCTCTAACACATGCACACACACACATACACCGTATCTGTGGTTAATTATTCAGCTAGAGGATACTACAAGCATCTTGATTTCCTGAACAAGGGTATCCATTATGATGGTGTAGCACTAATATAATTCCACATGCAGGAGTTTTGTAGTTGTGCTCAGTTTCAATAACATCTACCTTTTCTATCATGCGCTGTCAGTTAGATTTCACTTTCAAAATCAAGCCATACCAACTGAGTAGCTAAAAGTTTCAATCTATAGTCCTTTCAAGAAGAATAATTATTGTCTAATATGATGAAACCAAATGTGCTTTTTGGGAGTCATAGACCAACAAATGGTGGATTGTAATCCATGTAAAATGCCATTCTTTAGATGCCTTGTTGCCTGTAATGCATGCAATAATCCACCTTGTTGTGTAGGATTTTTCTTCCCTGTGCTAATGCATCAAAAGGTTTTACCTTCTTACAGGTTTGGTTTTTGAAAGAAGCAAAGATTCCAGTTGTTAGTAGTGCTGTAAATGAAGAGGAAAGGCATAAAATTTTAATGAAGTCACCATGGGAAATACTGCAATCACCAGTTGGATCTGGAGGAGTTATTTGCTCCCTTTCATCACAAAACATTCTAGATAATCTGAGTGACATGGGCGTGGAATATGTTGAGGTAACAACAAACAAGCAGTAACAATCAACGCAGCTGTAATTTTCCAAATTTGCTCCAAACAAATGCATTTCTCATCGCCTGCATCCTTGATGTTAACAGTCTTTCTATGCAAAGTGTACTTAAAAATAATGACATTTGGGATGGTCCAACCATAAGTGGGTTTTCATGTACTAAGAAATAAGCTATTTCTGTGCTTGATTCTGATAGAATGTTTTTGACCCTTTTCCCAGATATGCAGTACGAGCCAGAAGTTTGGTACTCGGAACTCACTGCTTTCTGGGTACCTTGATTCACGCAAGGCCGAAGTCGGAGTCCAACTCTTTGGAGATGAGAAAGTTTCAGAAGAATGCTTCAACATGGCATTCTCTATCAATTTCTTGAAGTCTCTGAGCAAACAGATGGATAAGCTTGAGTTTGAAGCAATCCAAAAGCAGAGTTCTCATGTGCAGTTGGTGGACAAGAAATGGGAGGACATTGTCCCCACTTCTCCCAACTCATTCGAGCTTTGCTGTTCCATTTATAGTTTCTTGAACTCTTGTCCCCTTGATAAGATATGTGTAGTACAAATAACAGAATAAGCTCATTGCCCCTATCAAAGCCTACCAGGTTCAAGTGACATGAATGTATGAAAAGAACTATGCTTCTTGGAATGAATGGAACGGGAAAAAGGTAACAGACCAAACTTCCTAAATTTCATTTTGAACCAAGTACGATTTATTTTAATAATTTTTGTTATTAATTTATTGGTTAATTTTTATAAATTAAAATAAATTAAATAATTTTTTAATTAAACTTTAAATTTTTTATTGATAAGAGTTTTATAATTATATTTTAAAATTTTAAAATTTATTCAATTTTTAATCAATTTTATAACAGGTTAATACTGTTAAAAATTTTAAACCTTAAACATTTTATCTTATCTGTATAATTTTTAAAATATTGTTAAATTCTACCTGAGTGTTTTGAGGAAAAAAATTCGATATTTTGTAAAACATTAACTAACTGTTTTTCCTGGAAAAAAAAAGGGAATCTAACAAGTCATTTACTCTGTGGGCTATTTAAGGCCCAATTGAAAACCCCAACTTTCCGTCACAAGCCCAACTGCGTGCCAACTCTGAGAAAGAGTATGCAAAACGAAACCCTAATAGGCCGCACTCTTTAGGGTTCGCTTATATATAGGGAGCTCCACCATTTACTATGACTCGGAACTTCGGCGGCGTTGTTAGTCCCTGAGCCAGTGTGAGCGTCCTTTCTCTACACTTGATTGATTTGCATTCAGCTTAGCTATTGAATTGAAGCAAATACGATTTGATTTGCAGGTGAAGGTAAGTGAAAATGGCGGTGCCTTTACTGTCGAAGAAGATTGTCAAGAAGAGAGTCAAGAAGTTCAAGCGTCCCCAGAGCGACCGCAAGATCTCTGTCAAAGTATATTACTTCACAACTGCTCTTCTTTAATGCATTTAGTATCAAACTTTTGTACATCTATGCCATTCATTTTTTGGGGTGTGTGCATCGTGGCACTTTGTGTGTAAAATTTTTAGGCCTTTTACATGGACTTTAAGCGGAAAATGATGATTGGATTGTCGCCCCAGTCTTACTTGCGTATCTAATGTCTATATGCAAGGTGGTGATTGACAGTTTATATCTGATTCCAAGAGTATGTTTTCATTTTATATTTTGGTTTCTGATTTTAGCTTCTTTTATTTTGGAAACATAATAGGCTTATATATATGATGATAGCACTTGACACCCAGTCTTACTTGCTCCTCTTGAAGCATTATGGTGAGCCAAGACTATCTGATCCATTTTTATGGTAATTGATTGAACTTAATTGTGAGTGTCAGTTTCTGCTGTTTTTTTTAAAATTTAATACAAGGTTTAACAGGGGAAATGACGATGCTTTATTGACACCCAGTCTTACCTGCATTTATTGTGCAGGATGGTGATAAAGATCGACCTTTTATCTGATCCTTCTAATTGTATTGACATAATTATGTTCTATTTCTATACATTGCAATTTTTCTTTTTAGATACGAGGTAAAGTGGTGTTGATAGAAAAGGTTTCCTTTTTTATCATCACACCTCGTGCCTCTAGCTAGAGGGCCTTCAGTCCACCAACAACTTTGGTTGTTTGTGGGTTTGTTTTCTTCAAGTAGACAATAGCATGGGACCTGTGCAACGAGGTGTGATGATACTTATCCACCTTTTTTCTGCAGTTTGCTGATGAAAAATATACATGCATCACCATCTGATCTCTGTTGCATTTGATCTCCTATTTCCTATTGTTTATTAAAATATCTTCTCTTTTAGGATTTTGATTTCTGGTTACATTTGATGCAATCTATGATGCAAATTTTTCCATATTGCTGACTAATTATTGATGATTCGAATAAATTCACCATCTTTCGGCTGAGGTTGCAGATTTTGGTTTGAATTTTTTGGTTATCATACATGTTTTTCTGGGATCTTATTTCATTGTTATTATGTGTCCAACCTTTTATGGTTTTTGCTTTTGGAGGGTTTGGACTTTTACTGGAAAAAAAGGGTTATTTGCCCATGGTATCTGATGTCCAGACTTAGCTAATTTACGTAGCTGGACATTTCGTTTGAAGGGCAGAAAGAAAATTCATGTAGTTTGCGACACAGTTAGCTGGATTCTCAGGCTTTCTGTTACTATATCTCTGCATACACGATCCTTTTTGCATTCATTGTTCATTTTTAAGAAAATGGATTTGCTATTGGTTTTAGTACCATCCTGTATGGCGTGAGCAATTATTTAGATTCTCACTCCAATTATTTGTTTTGCTATTGCATGTGCACCTCTTTGATAATGATTTCCCTTTTCCATCTGTTACAGACCAATTGGCGTAGACCAAAGGGTATTGATTCTCGAGTCCGGCGAAAGTTCAAGGGATGTACTTTGATGCCCAATATTGGTTATGGATCAGACAAAAAAACAAGGCATTATCTTCCAAATGGCTTCAAGAAATTTGTGGTTCACAATGTCAAAGAGCTTGAAGTTTTGATGATGCACAACAGGTCTGTTTTGATGTTGCACTCATGTATAGTCCTTGAATTGATTAGTCTATAGTTACGACCGGGAATATCTTCAAAGCTAACAAGTTACTTTCATGTATGTTTCTTCAGGATTTACTGTGCCGAGATTGCTCATGATGTGTCAACCAGGAAAAGGAAAGAGATAGTAGAGAGAGCCGCCCAGCTTGATGTTGTTGTTACTAACAAGCTGGCTAGGTTGCGCAGCCAGGAAGATGAATGAGCTAAAATTTTGTTACTCCTTTGAGTCTAGGAGTAAAATTTTATCAAATTTGAACATCATAGTATTTTTCATTGAGACGGTAATCCGTTGGTTGCCTGGCAATCCGGATTGGATTCCTATCTCTGGACTGGTTATAATTGCAGTTTTTGTTTATTAAGTGACTGTTGTACAAATTTAGCTGTTAAGTGAAAAAGAAAACAAAATATGCATTATTACATATAAATGGATAGCACACTAGTATAAGGATATGATTGATTCATAACCAAAATAACACCACCTGAATCATACGGGTTGGAGCACCTTAACTCCGTTCTCGTTAGGGTGTTTTTTCAATTCCGTGTTACCTAATTTGGATTGTACATTTGTTGTGTAGATTATACGTGGATGTGTGTATGAGATTTAATAAAATAAGATATGATTGAAATAGAGAATCTGATTTTTAATTTTTTATATGTAAGGTCTGAAAAGGTCAACTATATTTTTAATTAACAAATAGATTATTTTTAAAATTGCTTACTTCAGCTTCTTATTTTATTTTCTAATTTAATATATTTTAATACTTTTGTTATGAAATTTTTATTAATTTATTACTTATTATTTTTATAAATTAAAATAAGTCAATAAAGTTTATTAATGATTAGAAAATAAAAAAGAAAATATTTTTATGTAAAACAAAATCTCTCTTTACAAAGCTATCAATTAAAGAACTTGAGGCCAGATCTTAAGTGAGGTCGTGGGTTCGAACCGTCCTCGTGTATGCAGCCGTTTAAAACTTGGGGTCAAAGTTTTGCCTTCCGCAAGAGACTTACCCTAATTCGAGCGAGGATTAATCTGAGCGTGGATAGTTAAATGTATCTTTCCATAATTGAGACCCTCTTAAAATATCTTGTAAGAAAAAAAAGAAAATATGTGTAAAAGAACTCCTTTATAAAGTGCTTATTTTGAAAAAAAGGCAAATCTTATAAAAGGGTCCCTGTGATATACTTAATTATTCATATTAGCCCTTGTGTTTTTAATTCGTTCACCTTAGCTATTTTTTATTTTCATTCAAGATACCCCAATTAGCTATTTTCGGACAAATTTGCCCTTGGAATCAAGAGATTAAAAAAATGTATTTCAATAATCTAAGGACAAATTTGTCCTAAAATAGCTAATTAGGGTATCTTGAATGAGAATAAAAAACACAGGGGCTAAGATGAACGAATTAAAAATATATGAGCTAAGATGAATATTCAAGCATATCACAGGGGCTGTTTTATGTGATTTGCCAATAATAACCGAAGGCATGTGTTTGTTTTAGCATGTTTGTTTGTTTTGTTTTTAATTGAAAATCGATAAGACTCTAGTGGAATGGAATGCTTTTCATGGGATTATGTATGTAAAACAAAAGGCTAAAGAAGAAGAGACCCATGATTGAAAGTACGTTTGCATTATTTGTTTGAATTATTGAAAGATAAGTCAATGATCGTGGCCTACCATAAGAAAGATCTTAGCTTTATAATTGTAAAGGACAAATTGTTTGGATTGAAATATTTTAGAAAATGATTTCATGTAATTGATCTCCCAAAAGATGTTGAGCATGACAGATTGTAATGAAACAAGTTTTGGGTTAACATTTGCTGGAAATTATGTTTTCCAATTGAAAGTTAAAAGGTTGAACATGGTCAGTTATACATTTTGGTCCTTATAATTTTTCTTGGACTATCTTTAAACGTTATAGTTACATTTCAAAATTATTTTATATTTTATTAATTAAATGTTTACGCTTATTAGTCACCAAAATAACCTTACTGGAAAAGATATTTAGACATTTAATTATGTATTCTTTCAATTGTTCATGTTGTATGATGCTTATAAATGACATAATAGATGAACTGAACGA
Source organism: Erythroxylum acuminatum (assembly GCA_026284645.1). Classification (NCBI taxonomy): domain Eukaryota; kingdom Viridiplantae; phylum Streptophyta; class Magnoliopsida; order Malpighiales; family Erythroxylaceae; genus Erythroxylum; species Erythroxylum acuminatum. The sequence goes on from JANKOD010000002.1 coordinate 30,888,648, forward strand.
TTGAGATTATTAATTATAATGCTAGGAGATCACACGAATGTAGTTCATTGCTTATAGTTAATAACATTAAAAAGACTTATCGATCTATTTAGTGAATATGTTTGTATATCCAAAGATAACATGCATACTTGCTTGAGTATGATTGTCTGTCTATTAATCTATTAATTGTATTCAAAGTATAGCGTGAGGATGAATGAATTTTGATAACTCAAGCTGAGCTAGTAACTTTATTAATAGAAAACTTGATGTCAGCCACACGAACCAGAGCTTTCCTTACAAGTGCATTGCAAGTGGTGTTTTGTGAATGTAATTATACGTTTAGAAGGTAACGTTGAATGTAATATTATAGATTATTATAAACAGGAGTAAAAGATTGAGGTAATTATCTGGACGTGATTGGCATCGTTTAGTGGCTTCTTAATGTTGGAGTACTTCGAGTCTCCTTGTCTTTTCTCGCTATTTTTCAGTCACTATTGTTTTTAACTCCAATTGGCTAGGTATCTTTGAAAGTGCTAAGCTTTTCTTCTTCTTGTTCACAACTTTAATTCATCTCTCTTTAGTAAGCCACTCTTACAAACATTATCTTCCACTTTCCATGCAAATAAAATGAGCCTGATAATTTTCACAATTTTATTGCCACCGACTTACAGGTTACTAAGATAAAATTATTCAACTTGAAGTTTATAATTTTCATTTGATTAAGTGAGACAAGCTCAAAATTTCATTCATTTTATCATATAAACCGTATAAAATTTTGAAATATAATTACAATTCTATCTTGCATACTTTGTTAAATAATATAAATATTCAACGCCATTGAAAATAAACATACTCAATATGAAGACTAAAGAAACGGCTTCTAAAATTGAGTTAGAGTAGTAACTAGGCCATGTTTTGAAAGTATTAAGAATTTTGTCAAAATTCTTCCTTAAAATTTTGATAATTATAGGGAAAAGTTTAAAAGACTTCGCCAAAATTCAAATCCTAACTAAAGAAAAAGTTTCAACTATTTTTGAGTTATAAGGATTTGTGTTATAATTTGAACGAGAACTCTTTTGAAAATATTGGAGTAAAAGATTCAATCTTCTTCATTATTTGACTTTGGCTCTTGTTAGATACGGGCAATGGTCTAATAAAGTTCAATGGTCTAAACTATGCCGATTGGTATGAGCAAATCCAATTTCACTTGGGTATTATGGATAAGGACCTAGCATTAGTTGCAAAGAAGTCTGCAACCATTACTGAGACCAATACCCAAGCTGAAATGACATATTTTGAGGCTTGGCAAAGTCTAATAGGTTGAGTCTGAACTTGATGCGATTGAAAATGGCTGAAAATGTTAAGCCATCGATGCCACATACGGACAATGCAAAGGAATTCATGATGAAAATCAAAGAGTATTCACAATCAGATATAACTGACAAGTCTATTGTAGGAAGCTTAATGAGCGAATTAACGACCAAGAAGTTTGACTGGTCACAACCTATCTATGATCATGTAACAAGCATGTTAAATTTGGCTTCAAAGCTGAAATCAATAGGCATGGATGTGAGTTAATCTTTCCTAGTACAGTTCATCATCAACTTACTTCCTCCTGAATTTGGTTAGTTCCAAGTGAATTACAACACTCCGAAGGAAAAATGAAACTTTCAAAAAATCAAGGCCACGTTGGTGCAGGAGGAAGGGAGATTAAAGAAAATGAAGGAACACTCTGTTCACCTCATAGTACACAAAGAAGTTAACAGCAAAAAGGGAAAGCCGAGAAAGAAGAGTAACAAGAAGGACAAAGCCCCAATGAAGGCTAATGATGGCCAAATAAAGGGCAATGTTGTTTCTTCTGCAAGAAACCTGGTCACCTCAAGAAAGATTGCCTTAAGAGAAAGGCTTGGTTCGAAAACAAAGGTGAGTACTATGTTTCAGTATATTTTGAATCAAATCTTATTGAGATGCCTAATAATACATGGTGGTTAGATTCAAGTGCAACTACTCATGTGTCACATATTATGCAGGGATTCCTTTCGATCTAAACCATAAACGAAACTGAAGAGTTTCTTTAAATGGGTAACAAAATGAAGGCACAAATAGAAGGAATAGGGACGTACATATTGATTTTAGACACTAGTTGTAGTCTAGATCTTGAAAAGTGTCTTTATAGTCCTAAATGTGATAAAAATTTAGTTTTTGTTAATAAGTTAGATCAAATAAGTTTTAATTTCAATGTTGGAAACGGTATTTCTTCTTTGTATAAATGACAGTACTATTATGGTTCTGATACATTAATGGATGGTTTATATTGTTTCAACATTGATGTTAATTATTCTAAATCCCTGTTTCATGTTGAACACAATATTGGTTATAAACGTAGTGCACATAATGAACACTTAGTGTACTTGTGGCATCAAAGGTTAGGTCATATATCTGGAGAAAGGGTGATCAAGTTAGTGAAGAGTGAAATCTTACCTCAACTAGCGTTTACTGACTGGATGTGTGTGTGGATTGCATTAAAGACAAGCAAACCAAACACATATCTAAGAGTGCAGCCATAAGTACTCATTTACTGGAAATAATACACACTGATATATGTGGTCCATTTCATGTTCCATCTTGGGGCGATGAAAAGTATTTTATCACCTTTATTGATGACTATTCACGTTATTGCTATCTCTATTCACTGCATGAAAAGTCTCAATCAGTGGACATTCTTGAGGTGTTCATTAACGAGGTAGAAAGATAATTAGATAAAAAAAGTGAAAGTCGTAAGATTTGATAGAGGTGGTAAATATTATGGTTAATATGATGAGAATGGACAGTGTCCAAGTCCATTTGCAAAATTTCTTCAAAGTTGGGACATTTGAGCACAATATACAATGTCCAATACACCACAACAAAATGGTGTGGTTGAAAGGCAGAATCGTACTCTTATGGATATGGTTAAGTGTATGTTAAGTTTTCAGAATGTACCTTTATCTTTATAGATGTATGCATTAAAGATAACTACATATTTACTTAATAGGTTCCTAGTAAAGCGATTCCTGTGACACCTTACAAATTGTGAACAGGAAGGAAACCTTGCTTGAGGCACCTGCATGTTTCGGGTTGCCAAGCCAAAATAAGGATTTATAATCCTCATGAAAGGAAGCTTAGTTATCCAGAAAAATCTAAATGGTACATATTTTATTGTCCTAACCATGGTACAAGAATAGTTAAGTTTAGTAATGCTAAGTTCATTGAAAATGGATAAATCAGTGGGAGTAGGCAACCACGAAAGATGGAAATTCAAGAGATTCAGGTGAAAAATCCTTCACCTAATGTCTCTTCTTAAGTTGTTATTCCTCTTGTTGTATCACAGTCACGCCATATATTGAAACAACATGTTAACATTTCAAACCCACAAGAAGAGAATGTCAATAATGAACCAGTAAGCAATGTGTAAGTCACAAATGATCAAGTGATACCACAGGAAAAAGTATTACGAAGGTCTATAAAAGAGAAAATAACAGCTATATCAAACGACTATGTGGTGTATTCACTTGAGCATGAGTGTGACTTGAGCATTGATAAAGATCCAGTCTCATTTAAAGAAGCCATGAAATGTAATAATTTTAAAAAGTGGCTTAACGCTATGAAAGAAGAGTTAAAATCTATAGATGATAATCAAGTCTAGGAACTGGTTGAGTTGCCTAAAAGCTCAAAGCAAATGGGTTGTAAATGGGTCTTTAAGACCAAAAGGGACTCGAAAGGTAATATTGAAAGGTACAAAGCCAGACTTGTAGTAAAAGGTTATACTCAAAAAGATGGCATTGACTTTAAAAAGACCTTCTCTCCAGTTTCAAGAATGACTCTTTAAGAATTGTTATGGCATTGGTAGCTCATTATGATTTAGAGCTTCACCAAATGGATGTAAAGACCGCTTTTCTGAATAGTGACTTAGAATAAGGAGTTTATATGGACCAACCGGAAGGATTTGCCACTACAGAAAAGGAAAATATTGGGTGTAAATTAAAGAAGTCAATATATGATTTGAAACAAGCTTCCTGACAATTATATCTTAAGTTTAATGATACCATTACCTCTTATGATTTTATAGAGAACACTGTTGATAGGTATATCTATATGAAGGTCAATGGGAGCAAGTTCATTATTTTGGTATTATATGTTGACGATATTCTTTTGGATGCTAATGATTTGGGCTTGTTACATGATGTAAAGAAATTTCTTTCTGATAATTTTGAAATGAAAGATATGGGTGAGGCATCCTATGTGATTGGAATAGAAATATTCCGTGGCAAAACACAATGATTGTTAGGGTTATCTCAGAAAGGATATATCAGTAAAGTATTAGAGAGATTCAGGATGGAAAAATGCTCAGCAGGGGTAGTTCCAATTCAGAAAGTAGATAAATTTAGTGAAATGCATTGTCCTAAGAATGATTTGGAACGAAAGAAAATGAAATCTATTCCCTATGCATCTGTAGTTGGGAGTCTAATGTATATTCAGATTTGTACTTAGCCAGATATCAATTTTGCTTTCGGAATATTAGGTCGATATCAAAGTAATCCCGGATTGAACCACTGGAAAACTGCAAAGAAAGTTCTTAGGCATTTACAAGGCACCAAGGATTACATGCTCATATACAGGAAATCAGATCACTTAGAAGTGATCAGTTATTCATATTCAGACTATGCTGGTTGTGTAGACTCAAGGAAATATACCTTTAGTTATCTATTCCAACTAACAGGAGGGGCAATTTCTTGGAAGAGTAGAAAGCAGTCTGTCATTGCTACTTCTACTATGGAAGCCGAATTTGTAGCATGGTTTGAGGCCACTATTTAAGCATTGCGATTGCGGAACTTTGTCTTAAATATAGGTATTGTCGACAGTATAGCTAAATCGTTAAGAATTTATTGTGATAATTTCGCAGCTGTCTTCGTCTTTAAAAATGACAAGTATTTCAAATCTATGTCTTCAAACACATAGATTTGAAATACTTGTCAGTCAAAGAAGAAGTGCAAAAACATAAAGTTTCAATTGAGCATATTGGAACTGATATGATGGTAGCAGATCCGTTAACTAAAGGATTACTGCCTAAAACATTTAGGCGTTATAGATAAGTTCTTATTAGCATGAGATCATGTTATGTATGTACATATGTTTGGATATTTGCTATTATTGTTTTGACACTTATGAATTAAATTAATGTTATGTTTTTGCTTATTTGTTAGTGTCACATTATGTTGTGTACACGCATTATTTTATTGTGATGACAAATTATATTTTGAAAAAAATTAAAGTTGAGAATTACAGATATTTTGAGTTGAGATGATTGTGTGATATATGAAAGGGATCATGTCATTAAATGACTTGTGACCGTTATGATCCCATTATTTCATTTCATTTAAGTTTGATGGATTGACATATTCAACATATGGTACACACTTCTGTTGTTGGATTATCAAGTCGTAACATGGGTCAAGTAGGAGATTGTTATATTATTTTTAATAATTAATGTGGCCCATATTACTTTAATGGATTCTAATATAAAGGTGGGCCCAAAATAATGGTTATTGGGCTTGTTAAAGGTAATTAGAATCGTTATGGTTAATTAACAATAAACCCTTCCCTCTCCCTTCTGTAGAAGTTACGTTAAAAAATATCAAAGAATAGACGTTGTTGCACCATTGATAGAAT
>JANKOD010000002.1:30894435-30915513 GCA_026284645.1 Erythroxylum acuminatum
GTCAAAGCTTTGTCTCTCGTAAGGGACTTACCTTGCTCGAGCGGAGATTAGTCTGAATATTTTGATGGCTTAAAGGTATCTTTCCATAGCTAGAACTCTCCTAGAACATTTCGCGTGAAACTAAAAAAAGAAAATTTGTCTAAAAGAATTCCTTTATAAATTGCTTATTCTGAGAAAAAGATTCATTTTATAACCTTTTTTTTTTAATCATAACATATAGCCTTTCTAACCCTATTTTTCCTAAAACCCTTTTTCCAAAAAATGTATCACAAGCCTTGGGAATTATCAAAACCTTAAATATATTATTTTTATATTTTTAAATTAAGTCACATTTGCACGTGAGTCTACCGGAAATAACCTTTCTATTTAAATAAAGGTAAGATTATGTACTATCAAAATTTCTTAGACCAGCATTAGTGCGAGATTCAACTGAATGTTGAAGATGATTGATATTTTTAAATTGAATTTGTAAAAATAAAGTATTAATTGGTATTTTATGTTTTTGCATACTAACAAACTTTTAGCAAGTTAATGTTTGTATTTCTATTCCTAAAAACTTTTATATTTCTTTATTTATTATTTTGATATCTTTAATAGTTGGTAAATCACCATTGGTTGATTTTATTATTATTGCTCTATTATATTTCATGATTTGATTTATTTTCTTATTTACATTGTTTATTATGTTGTTAAATATTTATTAAAACATGAAGTAAATTATTTGAATATAGAATGTATTGGGCTAGAAGATGAATTAAGATAGTATTAAAAATTTTGTAAAATTTTGTAACTTAATGTTTAAAATATGTATATTAAATAATTATTAAGTTTTAAAATACTTATTTTAAATTTTAATTTAGTTATAAATTAAATTAAAATTAATTGAATAATTTAATTTAATTAATTAATATATTAGTTTTTTTTTTTGATCACAATATATTAGTTAATAATAAAGTTATAGATGAAGACAAAAATTAAAGCAACCATATCAAAGCAATTGCATGCGTAGTCACAACGCTCCAGACATTTTTATTGACATATATATGTATATGTGTATGTATCCATTCAAGGAACAAGATTAACAGGCACCACTGTTGGCGACGGCGGAGCATCGAAGGCGGTGCTAGTGCAGTACCCTTCAAGCATGTTTCCCTCCTCTACAGTGAACCCTAGTGCGTCAATGAGTTCAGGCCAGCAATGCTCGCCGATGGTGCGTATAGCTTCACAACATTTTTGGCCAATGTGAGTTTCGCCATTGATGAAGAAAAGAACGATCTCACCAGTGCATGCCTGGAGTTGAAGCAAAGAGTCCCAACAACTGGGTGATTGTTCGTCCAATTTGAGACGAGATATAAGGGTTGAAGTTGACCCCAAGGGCCGTGCTTTCGCTGTGTGGACGTCCAAGCTGCATGCCAGGAAAGCCACCACGAGACATAGCAGCTTCAGATTGAAGTCAAACGCCATTGCAGATACGTACCTGTTGAAGGGTTTCAACCAAGCTTAGCTTTTATACAGCGCTGCGTCTGGAGGTTACATGCAAGAAATATGAAAAGACATGAACAATGGAAGACTGAAAGGCCTATAGACATTTAATTCACAGGAATCTCCATTTCCACCTCTTAAATCTACCGTAACTGCTATACTCAGTCTCTCATCAATGAATGAACTGATCATCAGATTGTAATACTTCAAAAAATAAGAATGTAATAAGGCCACTACTTAGTACCTTGAAGGGCATGCAGGAAACTATGACACCAAACTGGGCCAATTGGCTATGCCAAAGGCAACCAACTCGTTTGGACTAAATTATCGATTACACAAAGTCAGATTGAAAGTATGTATATCTTAAGTAAGTTCCAGATATAATGGACGAGATAACAAAGCCCTCTCTTACTCTTTTGGCTAACGAGCACAATCCTCATCTTTCCTATTAGGAACTTTACTTCTCTCGTGCACTCTTATTTATCTTTGTTAGGAGAGACCGTGGAAGCAAAATAAGATTCTTTTTTTACTTTGCCCTAGCAGATCAAAAAACCCCTAAAGTCTACTGACTGACATACTCTATTACACAAGTAAACCCTAGTTGCGGGGTCGCGGAAATGATAAATTTAAAATTTAAAAGGTTCAATTAATATTAGATTATTGTAAAATCTATTAAATATTGAATAAAATTAAAAAATTTAAAAAATAATTGAAGGAGCCTATCTTTACTTATCAAATAATTTAAAGTATAATTAAAAATCAAACTTTTAAATAAAAATTAATATATTTATTTTAGTTTATAAAATTTATCTTGATAAAATAAATTAATTCACACTTTCAAAATAAATTAATACATAAAATGTGATTTTGTTCAATATGATTTAGAAAATGAATAATATATAAATTACTAATTATATCTGCATTACATCTAATAAAAATATCGTTGATATACGAAACTCAATAATATGCAACTTTATTTCAAACTAATAAAAAGATTGTTTTCAAATAACCGATAAAGAGAAGGAAAAAACAGTAGAGTAGAATGGTACGACACGTGCTTAGATGCGTGAATTTTTTTTTTAGCTTCCTACAAAATGTTATAGGAGGGTCTCAACTATAAAAAGACACTTATGCCGTTTAGCTTGTTTTTAAGATTGTGCTACTAATTTTTATGTACTTATTTTTATAAGCCTCAAATAAATGTGTAGATGAAAATGAACGAAGGAAGGTTAACGGCAGCAGGGAATTTGGTATTGTTCTTTCTCAGAAGAGCTCTTTTTCTCTATCCCCTAACAAGCACGTGTCAACGCGTAAGGTTGAGCTGGTAAAAGGATGACGTGGCAAAATTTTACAGGTCAATATTGACTCAACTGCAACCGTCGATCCCCTTAAAAGTGGTGCCCACATGAAGCTCCTGTCCAAGTCCTGACCGTTGGTGGACAAAAGTCTTCGTTTTATGATTTCATATGGAAAAAAGCATACGAAACAACGGCTCTTGTTAGCGAGAGAGACGATGTTGTTATAGTTTTTAGCTTCACAGGTATGTATGTTTACGTGTCTTCGGCATCTTCAGGTGAATTCCGTATCTCATGAGAAGCTATTGCTTGTTGATCTCTTCCACTGAAAATTTTGAGTATATGGGTCTGTTCACGGCACTTCGTAGAGTTGGTTTATCTTCGAGGATTTCGTTTTATGCTGGAATTGAATTGCTTGTTATTGGGATTCTTTTGGGTGATCTTGATTTTCTTTATGTGTTTTATCAAGTTTTAATTGGGTTGCTTTAGCTGGTTATGGTTGTATTTGTCTTCGTTCAACTCTAGGTTGACTTGAGTTTGTGAGCTTGAGGAGTCGTGGCCTTCTTTAATCTGGGTTTCGAGTTTTTAGGCTGAAGTTGGTGATTCCCTCATTAGGTATTCAAAATAATATGGTGTGTGCGGAGCTTACTTTAGGGCGTGGAAACAAATAAGAACTCTTGAATTGAAATAAAAAGGAGACGTAAATCCAGTATCCATAATTTAAGATTCTAGGATCTGCTTCCTATGTAAATTACTAATAACATTCGCTAAAGACTCTTTTCTTTTTCTATTCTTTTTCACCAGCTTCAGTTTTGTTATGCTCTTGAGCCTGGTGTGCTTACTCCTGTTTTCCATGGTTTTCTCTGTTTATCAAAGAATGTATAAATTGGCTTTAAAAGTTCCCCTATTACAGCTCAACTTGCTGATTAGCAATCACCCTTTAAAAATTATTTCATAGGAAGTGTTGATGAGGACTTTAAAACAGTGACGTTAAAATATATTAGATTACAAGTTAAATTTACATTTCATACTTGTGCACATGCTCTTTGTTGGATCACCATTCCAATCCCATAATTTTGAACTATTTTTTGATCATCCAGTTGCATTCCCTATGTGGACACCTAGGTGCTGCTAACATCTTTAGTTTTGAAGTTCCTCCGACCTGTTTTTACATGTTCATTTGTCTACTGCAGTTGTCTGCAGCCATCCTTTTTCCTCTGCCAAGCCTCATTCTTTTGTGTAACTCTTCATTCCTATTTCTGATTAATTTTTTCCTTGTTTTGTGACAACAGTCTCGGCAGGTGCTTTAATTGTTTAGGGGCTTTACTTTACCCCTGATGTTTCGTAGTCGAGATTGTGGTGCACACATCAAGAACAGAGCAAATGCCAGCATTACAAATGAAGGCCAAGCTAAGCACAGCTTCTGTCATAGACACAAATCGAGTTGGTGTGTGCCAAAAGTCTAGAGTAATATCCAAAAAATCATGTTCTCATGCTACCTATTCTCTACAAACACCAGAATCAGACCTGTGCATACGGAAATGTGTGGATTGTTGTGGTAAGTTGATAGACTATCAAGTGTTGTTTGCATTTTTGAACCTGCAAGATTATGTAACTTTTAAGTCCTTACTTGTAACTAGCCTCGCATCCTCAATGGCTATTTCCATCTCAATTTCTTTACGGAATAACTTTCCTTTGTGGAGATCTTACATCTCAAAAGATATCAAGTTGATGTGTTGTAGATGTGAATTTTGATTTTCATTTTACAGGAAACTTTAGTGTGCAGCAAGTACTTTTCTGTTGGTATCTGTAATCTGTGCTGTGTAGTTGACTTTATTTGGATTTACTTATTTATGCATCTAACCACTTCTTTTTTCTAGACTCTTCGAGAATAGATATACAGACTCAAAATGATGGAAGTGACAAAGCTACTTGTCATCAAGGATTGCTGACTGAAGCAGATATTCAGTTTCAGAAACAGTCATTAGTGTCTATAGATTCTTGCACCACGTGGAGAATGGTGAGATTTGAATGACATTATCTTGTTGATATTTTTTCCCTTCCCCTTGGGGAAAAACTCTTCTATGAAATTCCACCATATGAGAATATGATTACTTTTATGCTTTAGAAACCGTTTTGTTACATTTTACATCTTATATGTAGTGGAAATCATCAGTTTGCCTGAACTTTGAAATTGAAACCTATGATTCATGCAAAAAGGTTGTTATTTTCACACTGGCATTTATAACTGTTGATTAGATCATATTTTTTGTTGGAAAATGTAATATGTCCCCTCCCATTTTAAGCCTATTATTTGAGCTCAACTGCTCTATGCATTTGTTTTTTCTATTTTTTATTTTTCCTTCATTACATTGATTCTGTTGTTCTATTTCATTTGTAATTTCAGAGAGCATACCTTCCTTGCAACTTCAACCACTTTACTTGAACTTCTGTAGGTGTCTATTATTCATTTGTTTTTCCATGAGAATTTCTGGATTACGTGCATCAATTCTTGTGTAACTTTGATTTTCCAATTACTGTTTTGTCCATATACCATATAGAGGCTACACCATTATTCAATGAGAATCTGAACTTTGAGCCTTTGGTTTTGTTTGTGCTTCCTTTTCTATTTATTACAATCCAAACAGATCATAACATAAGATAATATTAGTATTTCTCAATCTTATGTGTGCTGGAAATGGGCATCTATCAACTACTTTTGAACTTCTTCAGATTGAGAAGAGTTTGTCTTGTCCATGATGAGTACAGAAAGGGTCATGAAAATATTGTTGAGGAGAAGAAGCATATTCCCAAGTTTATGCTTCCGTTTATTTCATGAAGTAAATAATGGTCTAAATTCTAGTCTCACTTGCCACTATTGTTCACTGACTATAATGCAAGGTCATCAAAGGATGATCAAAATTTCCTTTATTACGTATCATTGATTTCTGTCTTTGATCTATTGTTTGGAAATGCTTTCTATGGCACAGCAATCATGTCACTAAGTACCTGATGGTTGCTTATACGTGATGGCTCATTGACTTGCAGGGGTCTGTTAATTGCACATCAAACTTGGAAACAATTTTCTCCCCTTATTTGGAGCCTGCTGAAGTCCACAGTGTGCTCAATATAGATGATTCAGGTATGAATGATACTTATGTCTTAATGTGCATACTATTAAACTGTATATGGGAATTAATTTAGCTTATCACTACCAAAAAAAATGTTGGCCAGCTCAGGGTGCATATTACCTTTTTTAATGTTATCATGACAATTCATAACTTCTTTTTGAGTTTACATATTGTATGTACATTTTTATGGGAACTTTATTCTTGTTGAAGGCTTGTTGGTGTTCCTGTTTGGCTAGTTTAGCAGACATCTAATTTTAACTATCCAAGACGTGATTGTGGACAATGTTTGATTGGTTGAAGATTGAACACTGGGGTATGAGAGATATTGTAGATGGACGTATTTAAAAGTGTGACGCAGATTTGTAAATTATAATCCCCTTCTTCACTTATTGCTCAGCTTGGCCAATAGCTTGATATTTCTGTGTCAAGTGTGTGAAGTTACTCTGGTCAATGCTAATCAAATTCTGCTGAAGCGAAGGGATTGTGAAACATATAAAGCTCTAAAAGATTCAAGTTAAATTTAATCCTGAAGATATCCAATATACTTATTTGTCTATTTTTGATAGGAAGCAACAACGATCTTAATGTGCCAGGGATAAAAGCTTATGGAGCTGATGATGACACAAAAACATCAGATTTTCAAACTTGCAATGTATCAGATTTTTTCATCTGTGACATGATTATTACCGATTTTCCCTTTGATGGGAACATTGTTGATGATATCACCAAGACAAATCCTTTTCCTGATTACAAGTGTACAGAACCAAACATGTTTGATATGGGCGATGAGTGCATAATGCTTCCATATCTTGAGGATACTGCCAAAATGACTTGTTCAAATGATACAGAAACATGGGAACCAGCAATCATAGAACCTGATAGTTCTAGCTTTTACCTAGCTATCAATCAAATAAGGTATTGCAACCAGGAGGCTGATCTAGGTACTGACTTAGATCAAGCTGATGATTTTGATCCTCAGTCGTTCATAAAAAGTCAACCAGAATTGTCAGATGTGGTATCAAACTTTCATCCCACAACACTCCCTAAGGACGCCTTGAGAAGGAGGTCTACAACTCTGGTACTTGATCTAGATGGTGAGAAATTTAAGCAATTTAAGCATTTGCTTTCTTTCTAAACAAATATTCTTTTCTTTCACATTAACTTAATATCCGTATGGTATAAATGTAATGACTCTGTAGAGGTTGATTCTTCATTGTTTTAATTGTACTGTTTCTGATATTCATAAGGAAACTTGTTAAATTTACAGTGGTACTGTAGTTGACTTGGGATAAAATAATTATGAGATGACCAGATTGAATACTGATTAATAGGTTAAAATTAATAATTTGACTGCAGTGGCAACCAGAACTTGTCAGTGGGTTTCAAATTTTTGTAACCGACCATGTTTATTCTGGCATATACAAAGACACACCTAAAACTTGGATTACAATGTATTTAAGGTGTGATGTGAAGGATCTTCATACCATTATGTCATTATGTGGCTGGGAACCGTCTAATTTGGTTTATCATTATTTTTCTTGGTGTATCTTCTTCCAAAGTCATTGTGCTCACTTTTCACTTCTGGCAGTAGGATCCAAGATTTGGGTCATATGATTTCTCTTTTATTTATATGTTGCTTTGCTTATTTACTTTCTGCAGAAACACTTGTTCACTCTACCTTGGAACATTCTGATGATGCGGACTTCACGTTTACCGTATTCTTCGACATGAAAGAGCACATTGTCTATGTAAAGCAGAGGCCTTACCTCCACACATTCTTGGAGAGAGTTGCAGAGATATTTGAAGTTGTTATCTTTACAGCTAGTCAAAGCATATATGCTGGGCAACTCTTAGACATATTGGATCCAGATGGGAAGCTAATATCTCGGCGATTTTATCGTGAATCATGCATTTTTTCAGATGGAACTTACACAAAAGATTTGACTGTTTTAGGTGTTGATCTTGCAAAGGTTGCTATAATTGATAATTCGCCACAGGTTTGTAATTTTCCAGTTGTTTTGATGTTACAAATTTTGAGTACTCTTTCTTGCGTCATATTCCTCTCCTTTAAAATGCTGCACACGGTCTGTTATACGGACAGCGTTATGTAGAACTACTTGAACTTGTTTACAAAATTATTATGAATTAAGTTGGACCATTCTACCAAGTATATCCGTAACATTGTAGTCTGGATTTTTCATTCTGTAATCCTGATGGAATAGTGGATGGTTTTGCTTTTAAATTGTCATGGAATTTCTGATTCATTTTGTTGAGGTTAAGACTTTGGGATCTAATCATGGTTTGGTATTGGAATCTGCATTCTCTGTCATTTGCAGACTATTAGCGTCTTGCTTTACATTTCAAAGTAACATAGTGGTTAGTTATATGAAAGAATATTTGGCTTGGTCGCCAACCATACCAGACAGCTGATAATATAGACATGGGGAAAGCAGTTTAATAGCTTTACCTCCCGGGTGAAAGGAAACGAACTAATATGTTTCTTTTCATTTCTAATCTAACCAAGAATATGTTTTCTTTGTACTTTGCATTTTGGTTATGACCTAAGTTCACTAATCTTGTGCTCTCTTTTTTTGGTTACAGGTTTTCAAGTTGCAAGAGAATAATGGGATTCCTATTAAGAGTTGGTATAGTGATCCATCTGATTGTGCTCTAATTTCGTTACTTCCTTTCTTAGAGATGTTGGCTGATTCTGATGATGTCCGCCCCATCATCTCAAAGAGATTTGGTAACAGGGAATAAGAGTCCTATGCCCTTTATTAGTTTGATATAGCTTCTTGTCCTGGAGTTTAGTTTTTCACAGAGTTTCGTTTCTAACTTCGATGGTCATTAGCTTTTTTTTCCAACTTCCATGGTGTTTCATTATAGAATAAGTTAGTACTTGTCCTAATGTTACGTCAGCTTTTGGTCCTTGTTAGTTTCTTTGTCCATCTGACAACGTGATGGGATGCTCTAGATTTTCTCGAAGTTAGTTCTAGTGGTTGTCTCCCCTCTTTTTGTTGTACAGTTGCTATTGCAAATAAAATTCATAACGGTGTTTATATGAGCTTTGATCATGTGAAAGCATAATCATGGTGAGGCTTGCTTGCTTTCTAGCCATGGAATTTCTGATTCATTCCACACTTTTTAGTATTCTATGTTCAAATTTTTCGAAATTCACTTATATTGTCGATAAGAAGTTCGATGCAAATATTGGAAGAATTTCTCCCTAGCACGGTCGAATTTTGCAAGCAGTTAAGGCGATGTGTTATATGGATGAAGGCGAGAGATTAAGGATAGCAATGGGTTGAGTTGGGCCTGAGCTTGAGCACAACTAAGCTTGAGCTCGGCCCGACCAATTTTTTAATTGAAAATATAAAATGATGTCGTTTCTAACGCAGGGCTTTAGGCCGGCCTGATCAACCCTAGTTTGACCTTATTGAGTTTAGGTCAGGCTAACCTTGGCCTAATTGTCATTCCTATGGAGGGATAATAATAGGAACACTTCTAAGGATGACAATGGGTTCGAAGATGGTCAGAAATGTCGTTCAAGTTGGACCTCGAATAAACATGGTTTATTCACTAAGTTAAAAGGTGCGTAATGAAAAATTTTGTGTATGTAATACATGGAAGATACTACTCACTATAAGAGGACATGGAAGATACTACTCACTATAAGAGGACTTATCGTCATGATTTATATATTTGATTTCTTGTTACATGGAGTAGTTTTGGGTTAAATAGACTAGGCCGATTAATATTTTTAAATTAAAAGTATAAATTTTAAAATACCACAATTAGAACAATATCTATCCATATGCTCAAAAAATATCAATTCAATATATAATAATTTTTTTTTGAATGGAATTCAATATATAATAATTTATATATTTAAGTATTTTAAATAATTTTTAATAAATTAATATTCAATATTAGTAATAAATTCATGTAGGCCCTTCCAGCACTGTTTCCTGGGCCTGCTCTACTAATTATTACTAACCTTCGTCTTCGCGTCGCCTGGTTCTAACCTCTTTCATTCTCGCCTCTGTTTCTGGTTTTCTCTGTCACTGACTCTCTCTCTCACGTTTGCTGTCATCATCACAAGTCTCACCTGGATTTCTTGCCCTGGTTTTGTCGCTGATCTACCCGCCTCTCTATCGCTGTTAGGTTGGAATTTTGTTTGTCTTGTTATATCTTTGCTGTGGATTGCGTTTGTCATGCATATTATTCCATAAGGATGACAGAGGGGAAATTAAAGCCTGAAAGAGAAGGAATATTTGTTTGCTGTTTTTTTATTTATTGCAATTTGTGGTGAAATACTGCCAGCAGATTTCATAAAAGTCTCCCCCATCCTTCTGGGGCTTTCCAGTTTGTAGTTTCAATCTAGGCGGTCGCCTTCAATGACAGTTTTAATGGTTACTCCATTTCCCTGAAGATTATGTGTTGGTACTTGAATTTTTATGAAATTTATGTTTGTATCTTTCTACGGTCTTTATGCATGATTGGGTCTTTTATGTTCCAATGAAGCTTTTCTTTGAGGTATTGTTAATTGCTTCTGCTGTGGTTGTTATAATTTTGTTACTGGTTGGCCTTTAGCCTTCTTTATTTTCTTAATTGTGATCTTGATTGAACCATACAGGTCCTGTAATTGACTTGATTGTTATATGATAATTCAGTAGTCGCTAGGTAGAAGAAATGGGAGAAAGGAAAGTACTGAACAAGTATTATCCACCTGACTTCGACCCGTCAAAGTTGCCTAGAGTCAGGAGACCAAAGAACCAACAGATTAAAGTACGGATGATGCTTCCCATGAGCATCCGATGCAATACCTGCGGTAATTACATTTACAAAGGCACCAAGTTCAATTCCCGCAAGGAAGATGTTATTGGCGAGGTATTAGTTTCTCATTGTATTTATTTTCTTATTCTTTCTGTTCGTTTTCTTTCCAACATCAATTAACAACAATAATTTAAGTGCAGACATACCTGGGCATACAAATGTTTAGATTTTATTTCAAGTGTACCAAGTGCTCTGCTGAGCTCACCATTAAAACTGATCCTCAAAATTCAGATTACATTGTTGAGAGCGGTGCCACCCGCAATTTTGAACCCTGGCGAGCTGAGGATGAGGTTCTGCATATCTTCACTTTTTCTCTTATGTTTCTTTTCACAAGTCGAATTATACTTCATCATGATGCAATTTTAAACATTGTTCCTAATGTTTCCAGGAAATGGATAAAATGGAGAAGAACAGAAATGCGGAGGAGATGGGAGATGCAATGAAAGCTTTGGAGAACAGGACTTTGGATTCTAAGAGGGAGATGGATATTATTGCAGCTCTTGATGAAATGAAGTCTATGAAGGTAACTTTTTTTTATTTCTATACTGATTTGCTTTCTGATTTTCCTATATACATATACTGGTTATGGGACAGTTAAGAGTTACAGATATATTCTATTCTTTTTGTTTAGGACTGTATGCTAATGTACTTTTATTTATGTTCTGCAGTCTAGACATGCAACTGTAAGTGTAGATGCAATGCTTGAAGCATTGCAGCGGACAGCGGCAGAGAAGGTAAGCTTAATGAAATAGTTCATCCAAATATTCTATTGCCTGCAAAACAAGTTTGAAACTTGATGTTTATGGTCTCCTTGTTTTGTACTCTATTGTAATTAATATATCTTATGTAATTAGGATTGCTCCTTGAATAAATTTGCATGATACTCTTGAATCAATTGACTAAAATGTTTGTTGTGACCAATTATCTAACTCTAGTTACTTTTAAGGTTTGAACTAAATCTAATGCAAAAGAAATTAAAGTCTATAAAAGAAATAAAAGAGGAAAGATTAGTTAACCACAAATTTTAATTTGGTGGGATAAGGATTGGGAATTGAGTTAACGTCAAAGTAGGCTGAAATTTAGATTGTGTTAGGATTCCTTATTAGATAGGAAGTAGTAGTAGTATACGTTATTCTATTTTAGATATGCTATCCTAGTTGTATAGGACTTAAAGAATTTCTATTATCATTGATTGAGGAAGTACTATAAATGTGGTATTTGAGAACATGGTGAAGAGATTGAATTTACTCACGGAAAAACATCCAAATCCTTACAAAGTTGCTTAGGTAGATGATAGTACTATACCAGTTGCTCGAAGGTGCTTGATGTCTTTCAAATTAGGAATATATGAAGACTCTATTTGGTGTGATGTCATTCCTATGAAAGTATCCCAAATTTTGCTTGGGCAACCATGGCTTTATGATTGAAATGTGTAGCACTTCGGAATGTGATAATCATCACAGTAGTGTGGAAGTTTGCTTCATTTGTTTAGGTTGAGAATTTGTACAGGCATGTAATAATCATCACGGTAGTATGGAATTTTGCAGCCATTTATATGTGTAGTTTTTATCAAGTTACATGTAAGGATTATGTTGTGAATTAAGTGTACGAGCGTTATGGACTAAGATGTGCATATTAAGTTATTTATTTTGGTGTTTGCATTCTAAGCTTTCTCATCCTTATTCTTGTATGTGCTTACAGGAGAAGAAGTTTGAAGAAGAGGATGAAGCTCTTATAAAATCAATATTTCATGTTAGTATTGAAATGCCTTCTGGATACTCTTTTGTTACTCACTTATTGCACCAAATCTCTTTTGGCTCTTATCATGGTTTACTTTGTGCTAACAATCAAGCAGAGGCCAGAGGAGGTTATACGAAGAATCTCTGATGAAGAATCTGATGATGAAGATGCTTCAGCAAGTAACAATTTCAAGGTATAATCTACTAGCCCTTTAATTTGTGTATAGCTACTTACAACTCCATTCATTTTCTTTTATTTTGCATAACAAAAAAGTTCAGAAAAAGATGCCCAAGTATTACTGAGAACTAAGAACTAGCCATGTGCCATTATGACAGTCTTTTGATATACAAATGCTTTCCCTAAAACATTTTCCTAGAATGATGCAATTTTTAAACAATGTGATTTTTTATTGCATTGGTTTATTACCCTTTTGTGAGCTATTTCTATGGATTATTTTAATTTGAAAGGAGTATTATTCTAATGTGAATAGAATTATAGAAAAGTCTTAATAACGCTATAAGAACTATCATGATCCAGTTAATATTGAGACTTTCAAAAACACATTAGTAATGAATATATTTTCTGTTTCACAATATTCTTTTAACATTGTTCTAAAAGGAATTATAAAAAAACGACTTCCCCTTTATAATGGGTTTATGATTTTTCTAAACTACCATCATCTTTCTCATAATTTGGTTTTCCAATCTTATAAATTTTGTTTTTGTTTATGATTGATTTTGGTGACTATCCTAAATGAACATGCTATAGTGCCAGCACACAGAGAAATAATAAAGAAAAAGGGAGAGCATCCTATATTTAATTTGTCTCTTGGAAATAACCTATCATATTATCAATCGTTTATACACATTTCATTGTTTGTGGCATCTCTCTTGATCCTGCGCACTGAGCTATTGTATTCAAAATATAATATGATCTCAAGATAGATCAGATTGTTTTTCCTTGCTGGGATATGAATATTGTGTTCGCTAACCATTTTCCTTGCTTGCTTAAATGCAGAAGAGAAAGATCGTTGACGAATTGCCAAATAAGCCAACAGATGCATTAACAAAAGCCACATCAGATGGTCCAAGTAATGGAGGTATGCTCACTCTTTCTTCCCTGCTATTTTCCGATCTGATCATTTTGACTAGGAGTTTTTATATATCTTTCTTTGCTTTTTGTATGATCACTGTTAGTGATAGGAAGCAAGGATACTTTGAGCTTTAAAACTTTAAAATGATACAAGGATTAGATGGATAATGAATATGCCAAAATAACTTGGTAGTTCTTCCCACTGGTTTAATGCTAGTTTTTAGATATTGAGGTTAGGACATGAAAATACTTGCAATTCAGTATATCTAAATAACACACTAGACCTGTGAATTATAGTGCACATGCGGCAACTCTTCACGTGTGAGTTGAGATCATTATCATGTAATATAGTCCTAATCCCGATATGTTCTCTAAAGTTTCAAACTTTTCATGTAAATGCGTTAGTCTTTCTTATAACTTGTGAATGCATTGTCAATCTACTCTATTAACTCATGGCCTCTTTTACACGCAATAATATTTTGATTAGTGACGTCCAAGCAATTCCCCTGGAATATTTTAATGGTTTCCTGTCTAGGTATCCGTATTTAATCATGAAATTTCAATTTCATGTCTTAGTTGGACATGATTTTTTTGGTAAAACGAACATTCTTGCGTAACCATTTCATGTATTTGTTGGGGTGGCATTGGTCCCATTCGGGCTTGGCTTGGCCTGAAAATAAAACAGGGCCTGGGCTTGACCCTAGGCTAGAGTGAGTTTAATTTGTAATAACAAAACATTGTTTCATTGGAAGAAATTAATTTAAAAAGTAGTTGGGCTTTAAACTGGGCCAGACCATTTAGCTCGAGTCAAAACTCTTGACTTCGAGGCCAGCTCAATGCATGAAAATTAAAGAAAAAGTTCAAGCCTGGCTCAAAATCTAATTAACTTGAGCATGGTTTGCTAACTTCGAGCCCAGGATAAATTGCCAACACTATTAAGAACGGATATGGCTGAAAGAAATATATTATTTGGCAATAAACTTTCTTATACAACTTGGCATTGAGGATTGAGCTTCTACTAAAATTAATTTAATATGTTAGGCTCTTTATTAGTCTTTTATTTATGATAATTGCTTTCTGTAAAGCTTTTTTCTTCTGAAAATTGTTGCTGGAAAAGTTGTGTTTTATCAATTGTTGTAGTCTTATGAAATGTCTAATATGACAGTATTAACAAATTTTATGTATCATCTGCAGAAAAATCAAGTGGTTCAGGTCCGAAATTGAGATCTCCATTGTTCACGATTTCTGTCACGAAGAAAGAAGATGCATTTGTTGATAGTAGCAAGCGAGTCGTAGCAGAGGAGAATAAAGCAGCGGAGGCAAGTAAAACTGGCGCTGCAAATACTGTACTTCAATCATTATGCAATAACTACGAGACTGATGATGATGATGATGGTGACACTGATAGTTAATGATTGTTGAATTGTCGTATTGTTTTCTGAAATGGTCAACTTAGATTGAACTTCCACTAGTTCAATGTATGATACTCACAAATGAGAAGTAACTAGCACAAAAGCATGAACTGAGAGCAGCTGCATGACAAAGAACCCTATTTATTTCTTAATGTGTTCTGGATTTGTCAATACTTAATAGACTCATTTGCCAGGGTTATGCTGAGCCATTATCTGTCTTAAGCAGCTAGGTTTTTTGGTATCTGAATAGAAGTAGCTTGAAATTCCTTCTAAGCGTTTCATGATCTTTATTTTCCTATCAGAATACTTTAAGACGCTCCACAACACATTAACCTGTCCTATAGATAGCTGAGGAGAACCTTAAAAAAAAAAGCAAACATACTCCGGAGTAGTAGATATTACTTAATGGCAGAAATTGTTTACAAGAAAGAAGAGCGAGGATATTGCAAGTGTCAGTCAAGACATTCTCTACCAGTGTCAGGCTGGCTGTGTAGCTTTTGCCGTATTGTACACAATTTCATGAAAACCATTACACTTGTTCTCAAGCAAAGTCCCTATACTGTTTCTGCGAGAAAATCTCCTCCTCAACTTCTGCAAGCAACCCTCTAATCCTCGAACTTAATCTTCTTTGGCGCAGGTACGATGTTACCCACCTTTAACAAAACAGAAAAGGGATAAACAGTACGATCAAGCTAATTAGTTAAAAGACAAGTGTCACTTCTTTCAACAACTTGACTAATGCATATACTAACTAGAAAATAACTACTACTTAATAATGTTAAACATACGGAAAAGAATCATTACGTAAGAATCAATCAATACTGACTGGTAACAGTTATATTATGCAGTCGCAAGCAACATATTATTATGACCTGCGCTTAACAAGGCAACACAATTTGGGAAGATGAAAAATTAGGAAAATGTAGGGCATTTCTGAAACTTGCCAAAAGAGTGGCATCTTTGTGACAGTAATCAAATACTGGGCTACAATAACATTAAGCTAACTTGCAAGTAAGAATTGCCATGATGGTGTAAACTGCTATAAGTGTTTAGCAAGTTATACAGCAAACAGCCAGGTGCCAATTGATCCTAAATGAGAATAGCTGCATTGCACAAGAATCATTTCAAAAGCATACTCCTCTCAGCCAGTAGTCAACCTACTATCTTTGCAATATCCAGTCTAGTAAAAAGAATGACTTACAATTTCTGGGCACTCATAATCAATACCAGCAGCTTCTATTCTTTTCCGCCTCTTCCGATCTCGCTTCATGATCTTCTCCACCAATTTGTTGTGCTCTTCCAAAGTTCTTTCCTGAATGATCAAGTGACAAAAAAATGATTTTAGTAAATAGTTTTCCCCAAGCCATTAAGAACCAATTAACAATTTGTCATGAGTTGTCATCTATTATTCTTACTGACCTTGTTCAGTCGTTTTTGTTCAATGTGCACCCAGTCCACTGGTTTCTTTCGATAATCGAACCCTTTCCACCTATTTATTCAGAAAACCGTAAGGGGAAAAAAGATGGATGATAACGAATATAAAAAAAAAGTAATGTCAGACCCGCTGGAAACAAAAACAACCTCTATATTCTGAGAGAAAAACTGTATGCATGACCTTCCTTGAATCATGGCTATTATAACTTGAAGATATTGGCAATATTCGGGTATTTTCACAATATGCTACTTTAGATAAGTTTAATGGAAATGGATGCTAATAAAAAGTCAATTTATACACTTAAATTGTGTCTTAACCATACACATTTTGAGAAGTCTAATAAGGGCCTATTGTATTTCAACTGGCATCTTGCTAATTCATCCAGGAAGAAACACAAAAACAGATAACCAAGTACGATAATCACAAAAACAAACTGAAATCCATGAAAACCTCGACAGCTGACTAAAATTGGTTTTTAAGAATATAAAAAGTTTTATAAACATATATTTACAGACTTAAGTACTGGTGAAAGTTCACAATTTATTACAGTTTCAGGAAAATGATCCATTTTGTTAATGCTACAGTGATGAACAAAGGAGGCATATAACAAGTATAGATCAATTACAGCTTTGGATGAACATGTTCAGGGGGGATGAGATGGACTTGTAGTAGGTGCTCAAACAACAGATAATTATGCATACAATCAGCTACAACTTCAGCCACCTGCATTTCACAAGAGTCCTTTCGGTAACCAAAATGGTAGGTTTTGCAAGATATTAAACACTAAAGTGAGTTAAGAAAACCTCAGGATCTTCAAATTCGATGAATCCAAAATGCTTCGACTTTCCGGTCTGTTAACAACAAGGTGGCAGAAGAATAAGAACTAGTAATAACCATTGTACTCACATAATGGGCACTTGAAAGTGATATAATGACCTCATTTTACCAACACTTGAACAGTATATGATGTGAGATGGTGTACACAAACAACAGGGATATAAAAACACTTGCATGCATAATTTTTTCCACTGTTCAAGGTGAATCCACTCTAAATTTCCCGTTTTATTATGCACATATAAAGTAAGATCAAATCATAGAATTTGATTTTTGAAAAATTACATTATCACAACCTATCATGACGTTGAAATGTAGACTCCACATAAAACATAAACCAGAACCAAATTTTCTTACCAGGTTGGGGATGGATGAGAATGACCATTTCTACGCAAGAACTAACATGCAGAAACAGAATCTGCTCAAATTAATAGGTTTTTAGTCTACCCTTCAGCATTTAAGTCTTAAATGGGGTAAGTTTAAACAATTGCTGTTAATATGAAACCTAACAGCTTGGAATTATTTCCAAGCTTGCTTTTGCAAAACCTATGATTGAAGAACCAGGAAAAAAGACCACACATATCCTACATACTAATACCATAAAAGCTTCCAGAAGCAGAACTTTTCACCACCATAATTTCATTTGTAAAACAAAAAATTGAGTTTTTTTCAATTTTTTGTGTTCATGTACTAGTTGAAGAATATACTCACTTAATTATGATGAATCATTTCTTAATAACTATGTAAAAAAATTTCAAAAAAATCATTTAGAAGACAAAAGGCACAAAATCTACAGTTGTTACCCTTCATTCTGACCAAACAAAAAATGATATCGTTTTTATCATTGTCAATATAGAAATTACACCTTTCACTTCTTCTAAAGGGTAAAAAGTTGGATTAAATCACACAAAGGATTCATTTATAGAACATGAGCCTCATTTAGTCAAGATAAAGAAATGAATAGATAAGTTAACAATATCACCATATTCATGTAAATATCTATGGAAATATGCCACGAAGGGAATATATTTCCTCTGAAACTAGAGCAAGAAAACACATTACGGAGACATCGATTCATGACACAAAATTGCCTTAAAATGGTTTAACTTCCACATAAAGCTCAGAAACAAAACAACTACTGCTTAAAAAAGTTGACTGAAACGTGTATATAAGCCTTCAAAATCTACAGACACATGCAAATAAGAAATCAAAAACCGGGTAGAACCGTTAAAAAAGAAAGGACTGGCGGCTCTAACCTTCTTGTTGCGTGCAATTCTCAGTCTCTTCACCTTACCAAATTGCGAAAAGAATGCTGCGAAAGGGCACAAATAGATAAGCATCAGAAGAACAATTCCAAATAATAAGATCCTCGAATAAAAAGCAAAAACCAAAGCAAACATTCTAATCAAATGTAGGAAATAAATAAAAAGTAGAAACCTTTACCTTGCATTTCCTTTTCGTAAAACCCATGAGGTATTCGACCGATGTATAACACAGTTGCACCAATTTTCGACTCTTGTGGCTGGGAAAGCTTTTGTCCAGGCCCTGCTTCTAGTGGCTTTTTTTGATAAAAAATTATAATTATCAGGCACATGACAAACTAAGACGCTAATCCTCGAACAAATAACTACAAGAACAAAACTTTCTGTATGATTAAATCAAACCCACCAAGAAATCTGAAGCACCATCCTTTGTACGATTGGATAATTGAGAAGAAGGAGAAATTTTATTCAATTTGTTCTTGGATACCTTCTTTGATTTGGCTCCCATTTTTCACTGCCTAACAATGAAAAACAAAACAGATAAGCACAGCGAAACACTAAATATCATCCAAAAGCCAAACTACAGAAAACCTGGAAGGCAAAAACCACACACGTACACTCTTAACAGAGGTACAAAACAAGAGAGCTTCTGAAAAGAGATGAATAAAAAATACAAGGGAGTGCTCTAAAGTTTACACAGAATGTGGCTCGCTTTTATGAATTAGGGTTTTAGCCGGTCAGGCTGGGCCTCGAATAAACCCGAACCCGATAAACATGAAAAATTGGTTGGTTCTTGTCGGTCGCATCAATTCAATTGCTAAGCTAAATGCAAATCAATCAAGTGTAGAGAAACAATACTCACACTGGCTAAGGGAATAACAACGCCGTCGAAGTTCCAAGGGCTGGCATATGGTGGAGCTCCTGCGAACCCTAAAGAGTATGGCCTGTTAGGGTTTCATTGTGCATTTTCTTTTTCAGAGTTGGCATGCAATTGGGCTTGTAGAGGGCGATTAATTAAGTTGAGGTTTTAAATTGGGCCTCAAATAGCCCACATAGTAAAATTTTAACATGTTTATGTAGAAACAAACAAGAAAAAAAAGGCAATCGATTGAATTATTTAAGGTCTCGTTTGGTTACCAATAATAAAAAAATTGGTATGAAAAAGGGAATGGAAATGAAAAGTTGGAATCGGAATGGAAATGGAATTATTACGTATGTTTGGTACATAAGTACTAGGGATGGGTAATAAAATTTAGAATATTAAGAATGGTAATAAAATTTTTTTCTTATGTTTAATTATTGTGTGATTGATTTTGTAAATAATTAATTTAATATTAATTATTATTATTAATTAATAAAAATTTTGTATTTAATAAATAAATAAATAAAACTACTTTTAACGATTCAAAAAATTATTGATTTTTAAATAATTGTATATGATTTTTCTTTTAAGAATAAAATTTAAAACACTATAATGAACTTATTTTATGATATAAAATCATTGAAATAAAATAAAAATTATTAAATAAATTAAATAAAGTAACATGCCATATTGATAATAATATCCTTATAAGAATCAATCAAAATAATGTATTGCCTAAATAGATAATCTAATATTAAATTCCATAATAGATATTATAATACTATGTGATCATTGAGATAACTCGAGTATGTCTCGAGCTATCATGCAAACCTAAATGAAATTTGAATATGGTTTGTGGTTTCTTCTTTTAATTAATTCTATGATTTCCCAAAAGATGATAAACATGTTTGTATACAATAATATTGAAAAAAATAAAAACACGAATTTATCACAAAAAGAAAAATAAAGAAATTAAAAAAGTTTAGAAAAATAAAGCTGAACTAGAGAGATATGTTGATATGCAACCAAAGAGAAAGAGCGAGTAAAGAGTTTCAGCTGAGACAAAACACAAAAAAAAGAGAAAAAAAAAGAAGAAATTATGTTGAATAAGTACGAG
This sequence comes from Erythroxylum acuminatum, assembly GCA_026284645.1. Classification (NCBI taxonomy): domain Eukaryota; kingdom Viridiplantae; phylum Streptophyta; class Magnoliopsida; order Malpighiales; family Erythroxylaceae; genus Erythroxylum; species Erythroxylum acuminatum. The sequence continues at coordinate 30,914,934 of JANKOD010000002.1, forward strand.
AGAAATATTAAATTTTTTTACTTATATTTAGTTATTACATAATTTTTCACATAGTTGATTATAATATTTTATATTTTATAAAAAATTAACCAAAAGTTTTAATGATATATAAAATTATTGATTTTTAAATAATTATGAATAATTTTTATGTTAAGAATAAAAGTATCAATAAAATAAGATAAAATAATTATTAAAGAAATTAATATGAAAGATATTTTTGATGATAATATTCTAATAATAATCAATATCTTGATAACAACTTGATAATATTATAATAATATCTTTATCTCTTATTTCCAATTTTTCATTCCAGTGGAAAACCACACCTCCTAGGAATAAAAGTCTGGAATTATTTAAGATTCATTACAACTTTGTTATTCCCTATTTTATCTATTATCGGCAACCAAATAACCAAAAGTTAGGAATGCAGGTTGTATTCCTATTCCCACCTCTTAATTACTAGTTACCAAACAAGACCTAAATGTTTTACAAAATTTCTAATTAAACCAAACCTGTAAGAAGGCAAAAACCTTTTTATGCATTAGCACAAGGAAGAAGAAGAGAAGCCAAATCTAGTCTC
>JANKOD010000002.1:30924919-30940647 GCA_026284645.1 Erythroxylum acuminatum
CATACCTGATGTTTTAATTTTCAGTCTTTGTTGTGTATCTTATAACTCTTATAAATGTTTGTTCTATTATATAGCTGTTGGTTCACTGTTATCCCCGTAACCCTCCAGCTAAAGTTCCGGACTAGTATCAGAGTCATACGCTCTTCTAGTAGGGTACAGATCTTCTGTACCTATTTTTTTGTACCTACTCTGTCCCACTTGATCCAAGTCATTCATTTATGTGAGACCCACACAAATGAATGGCTTGGATTGAATGGGACAAGATAGGTACACCGTACACCAAAATGGGGACAGAGGATCTCAAGCCCTTCTGGTGACAGTGGTAAAGTCATTGTCGATAAGAGTGAGTAGGAAGAAGCTCCGATAAACATGAGTATAACTTCCGACCTCATCCAACCCGGTTCATTTCTCTTGTACCCTTTCTTTAGGACAAATTCTCTCCCATCTTAAGAAAACTCTCTCCAATAAAATTGAAAATCGCGTAAAAATTACCGACCTAAGACATCAAAATCCATGACAGCCGTTTACCTCTACTAGGCCGATATAGTTAAGATAATAATACGATAGAGCAGTTCAAAATGGAGTAACTCATACAACAAAGACAGATATAGAGAAATTAACAAGAATAAGCGGTGACTATGTACACAAGAAGTGTGGCCTACATTGCTCAGAGGGCCTTTAGTGGTAGTGGTACCGTTCCCAACAATACCACCAAGCTCTTCGTTGCAGGTATATTATGTATGCCCATACCTCTCTCCGCTTCCTCTTTCCCTCACAACTCATTCTCTACGTGTGTTTCTCGCATATCTCAAGGTTTGTCGTGGTCGGTGGATGAAAAGTCTCTCAAAGATTCGTTTTCTTCTTTCGGAGATGTGGCTGAAGGTACGCTAAATCTACTAAGATGCCTCATTCCTATTCGACGAATTTCCCCAACTACACGTAACTACTAATTCTTAGCCCTCTCAATTTGGCTGATGGTTTCTTGTGGTTTAGTACGGATAGTGTACGATAAAGACAGTGGCAGGTCCAGAGGCTTTGGATTTGTTAGCTTTTCCAAAGAAGATGAGGCTGCTAGTGCAAAAGATGCCATGGATGGCACGGTAATTAAACACCAAAAGTTTGGATTCTTGATCAGTTTAGTAGAAAATGCTGGGCTTTATTAGAAGGATTTGTTGTTTGCAGGCGTTAATGGGTAGACCATTGAGAGTAAGCTTTGCTCTTGACAAAGTTCGAGGTGCTCCTGTTGTTGTCCCTCGCCTTCAACCATATAACAGGCCCCCTTAATTGCTTGCGTTTGGAGATTGGTGATTGGGGCACTCATGATACTTTTTACGTTGAACAAGCCTAAATACTTGACTTCCACTAAGTTAAATAAAAGCAAAGCACAGTAAATCTGTTGTTTCAATGAAAATGTTTCCCTCATCACATCTGTACTTTTTAAGCGAGTGAGTTTATAAATATGTGAGTAGATAATTTGCATTCTAACATAGTTGAAAATTTCCTTTTAGATTTTAAGTTTGTTTCCCTTTATTGGTTGCATATACGGTCAATTTGAAATTCGTCCGTGCTAGGAAGGAATTCTCTATAATTTGTATTTGACTTCTTATTGACAATACATTTGGGTTTCGGAAAACTCAGAAAATAAAATTCTAAGCTATCAAAATGCTAAGTGTGGAAATAATGGAATTCCAGGAACATTACAACGATATGGAGTTTTAAATTCCTTTTTCACCTTCTGTTTCCATCTGTTAGAATTGAGTAAATACCAACTGATCGTATTTAATTCGAACTCCAATTGTTTAATATGTTGTGACTTGCCCATTTTATATAAAGTAATAATGTCCTGCTCTTTTATCATACATCAAATGACACAGTGATGTCTTGTGGAAGTTATGATGTTGATTGTGGGATACAAAGTTTACAGATGTAATTTGAGCTCATTATACTTTAAAGCCTGTGCGGTGATGTAACTTATGGTACCTGTATTTTACCTTCAGTAACCTGATTCACTCTGTGTCCTCAAATGCCTACCTTCTTTATATGAGGCTTTAGTTTGTGACCTTTTTGACTTCCATGTCTTGCTTGGACTCTAAGTAAATCTTCAAAAGATTTGAGTCATGAAGGTTTTCCTGGTGTTTTTTGTTCCTACACTTGATATGCTAAGTATTTGTGATCTGCTGATCTTATTGTTTGTATATATGATTAAGGAAAGTAATTTAGCACAAGCTGGTAGTTAAAAATTTTCATTACCAACTTGTAGTTCTGTCTCTCACTGACAAGTGTGAAAAAGATAACGACATTTCATTGATGATAATGCTTTCCTGTATACACTAAGAGAGCGTATTTTCCATGTTGCGAAAGTGGACGTGGCTTTGTTTTTTTGTTGCACAAATAGAAGTTATTTAGTTACATGGCAATTTCTTAGTTGTACATAAGCATTTTTTATCTGCAAGTGACCCAGACAACTTGATGCAATTAATCTAATTAGGCATTTGCGTGGGTTTGAATCCTTTGATCACATACCTATGCCTAGTTATTACTGTTTCATACGAGTCTCAAGGAGGGAGGGAAAGCATTGCCATAATGATAATTAGGGGTGTTGATTGCTCTTGTTGCTCGATTTTACAATAATTGATGTGGGTTTTAGTTGAAGATTTTGAGTAAGAGCAAAGTCAACTGGTTGATGCAAGTTGAGGCTGAAATCGATGAGTGGCCCCTGTTGGTACTTGTAGATTCGGGGAGTACCTATAATTTCATAGGGGAAAAGGCGGTTTAACAACTCGGGCTGGCTGTGAAAGGACGACAAGGGCTGAATCTGGTAGTAGCCAACGGAGCAAAGATACCAAGCCAAGGAATGTGCAAAGGGGTATCCTTTAAGGTTAATAATGAATTATTTTCTGTTGATCTTTATGTTATACCTTTGGCTGAATTTGATGTAGTTTTGGGAATTAAGTAGCTGCAAACAATTGGCCCTATCGTATGGGATTTTCTACTTTTACTATGAGTTTTAACGTGGAAGGGAGAAGCTTTCAATGGCAGGGACAGCTGCAACACACTAAGTCGAGACTGCACATGGTGTAGGGGCAGCGACTAGAACAAGTCAAATTGCACCAACTTTTAGAGGAAAAATTTGCCTTGTTTCAAGAGTATGGGCTAATAACAACTCCCCTCACAAGCTTGTTGAAGAAGAATTCCTTCCATTGGAATGAGGAAGCCGAGACAACCTTCAATAATTTGAAGAAGGCTCTAGCAACTGCTCCAGTATTACAACTACCCAACTTTGAAGAGATATTTGTGGTGGAGTGTGATGCTTCTGGATGCGGAATTGGAGCAATACTTCAGCAGAACGGCCATCTTATTGCCTTCTTTAGCCGCAAATTAGCCCTCCACCACTTTAAACTTGCTGCATATGAAAGAGAGCTAATTGGTCTCGCTAAGGCCATCTCACACTGGAGACCTTACTTATGGGGGAGGGCATTTCTAATTAAGACTGATCATTGCAGTCTTAAATTTCTCTTAGAACAGAGATTAACAACTTCTCCTCAACAACATTGGATGGGTAAATCGTTGGGTTATGATTTTAGGGTGGAATACAAAATAGGGAAACTTAATGCTGCCGCTGGTGCATTATCTCGAATAAATGAGGAAGAGGGATAGTTGAATGCCTTATCCCTGCCGAAAATTGCATTATTTGACGCAATTAAAGAGGAAGTTGCCACTGTGACAGAACTGCAATACCTGTATCAGCAGATTGTCGCAGGCCACGTAAAAGCCGAATGGAGAGTGGAAGACGGCTTGATATTCTACACTGACCGGGTGTATTTATTGCCTCATTCATCACTAATTTAGATGATCCTTAACCATTTTCACAATATGGCACACTGAAGGGATTCAAAAGACATTAGAAAGAGTGAGGGGAGATTTTTTTTGGAAACGGATGAAAGGTGCCGTGAAGGAATTTGTGCAGAAATGTTTAGTTTGTCAACAAAATAAATGAGAGAACCTTCACCCAACAGGTCTACTTTAGCCCCTACAGATCCCTAAGAGTGCCTAGGCGGATATTTCCATGGATTTCATAGATGGACTTCCAAAAGTGGGAGGTAAATCTATTTTACTAGTGATCGTGGATAGATTCTCTAAATATGCTCATTTTGTGCCTCTCGCTCATCCTTATTCTGCTCTTAGTGTGGCTCATGTATTCTTTGAACATATTTTCCGCCTACATGGTCTTCCCGAATCTATTGTATCACATAGGGATCCAATTTTTACTAGTTTGTTTTAGAAGGAGCTTTTTTCGTCAGTGGTACCAAGTTGGCCTTATCTTCTGCTTATCACCCTCAGACTGACGGGCAAATTAAAGTAGTAAACAAAACAATTGAAATGTATTTGAGGTGTTTCGTAGGGGATAGACCGAAATCTTGGGTGGACTGGTTACCGTGGGTAGAGTATTGTTATAATACTTCCTACCGTTCTTCACTGCATATGACTCCATTTAAAGTGGTTTATGGCAGGGAACCACCCCATTTGTTATCTGATGTGGAAGGAAGCACTAGAGTTGAGGGCCTTGAGGCAATCGACCAAGCATTGAAGGAGCTAGATGACTTTTGGACTGAAGTTAGGTTGCGTTTAGTGCAAGCATAGCAGTGAATGAAGCATTATTATGATACTAAGTGACGGGAATTGTCGTTTGGGCTGGGGACTTGGGTGTGGCTTAAGCTCCAACCCTGCTGCCAACAGAGTGCTACAAAACGCAAGTATAACAAGCTTGCTCCTAAATTTTGTAGACCTTTTAAGATCTTGGCGAAAATAGGTGTTGTCGCCTATCGATTGGAATTGCCTCTAGAAAATCATATTCATGATGTCTTCCATACCTCTTTGGTGAAGGAGTTCAAAGGTAATCCCCCCACCTCCATTCCCTCCTTACCACCAGTGCGGGATGACAAAATTGTGCCTCATCCACGACAGTTGGTGAAGTCACGATGGAATAAGGGACGTCAGGAGTTACTAATCCAATGGGCAGGTTCTTCCGCTGAAGATACTACTTGGGAGGAGTTAAGAGGCTTTTACACAAGCTTATCCTAAATTTGAGTTAGAGGGCAAGCTCGATGTCAAGGAGGGGAGTAATGATAAGGATGCTTTTGTGGGTAGAACTTATCAAAGGATAGTTAGCTTTTGAAAGATCCTTTTTGGTTTTTGTTTCTTAATAGAGTTCTACTATAATAGGAGTCCTAGTTAGATGGATTGTTATTTTCCTTTTTTGCCTATATAACAGCAAAATTATCAGTGAATAAAGGCATCGAAATCATTAAAAAAAGACATTAGTTACTTTAGCTGTAATTTATTCAGCTAGCTCTGTCAAGAGCTAACTAACCTTCATTCAACATTGGTTCTTCCTCCAAAGGGAAGAACACTAATAAGGGAAGGAAGGTGGATTTCTCTTGTAATCGTCCAATAACGAGATCATACAATAAGGCCCTTACCATTTTTTGGTTCATGTTCTTTTAATTGTCTTAATTTATGTCTTTAACTCACTCATTATGGGGTACTTAAATAAGAGTGTGGCCATCTGACTAAGTTTGATTTAATGACAATACTCCTGTGGATGAGTAGGAGACTCGGCAAACGATTCAACATTTCCAGGAGGATATGGTGAGATGTTTAAACATTTTTAGACGAGCTTGTGCTATTTGTTGATATTACTCCATTCTGCGTGATTGAAATGCTTCAAGAACTAAGTGAATATTCCTTGAACGTCATGCAAATCCTCAACTAGTTCTAAAGTCCATTGCTAGTTTGCCTAATACTTTTATTGTACTAATTTTTAACGTGGCTACAAGTACAAGAATCTGTATGCTAGGGCTTCTTAAGTAACTAATATGCTTCCACAGAAGAAGAAGGTCTTGTGGTTTTCAACTCTTGCCATGTTCTCAGAGGTCGATGAAATTACGAGGGTGTGTTTAGACATGAAGTGACCCCAGAATGCCGGCAGCAGAAAACAGGATGAGTAAGCTGCATGAGACAGCTACGGTTGAGCTGGGCTGCCCTGCTGGTTCCGCTACGCCATAAACAGTTGGTGGTCCATAAGGTGAGGATAGTGCCGGAGTTGTTGGAGTCATCATAGTTGGAGGTGATGGGGATGTTGTGATGGTTGGCGTTGTGTTAACTGGTGGACTTAAGCTGCAAGTCAAAATGAGTTGTCCATAACCATCTCCATATTACAGTCAGTGCTAAATTATGGGGGTTCTGAAGTCTGAACTTGTACCTGGGTGTTGCTTTAGGCGAAGCGAAGTGACAGTTTCCATTACCTGAAACAATGGCATGTAGAAATCAGGAAATATCATAGGAAGTACAGATGAACAAAATGTAAGAAAATTATTAATGGGGTCCGAGTTAAATTGCTTTCTTGGGAAATTTGTTTTGTGGAAATATTAGTTAAGAAGAACATCGACCACAAACATTGATTGTCTCATTTCCTTAAGGGCATCACATACTTGGGTCAGTGCTGGTAAGTTGTGCGGCTCCACTAAAAACGCAGCTAGTTGGAGCTGGATTCTTCTGGTAGTAGTCGTTGAAGGCATAAGAGGCATGGTCCCGGACAGTGTTTGGATTATAGCAACTTGCACCTGACTGAATAGTTGAACAATCTGCTCCGCCATAACCACAAGCGTAGTCAAGAGCTACCTGTAAGGCTGTTTCTGAAGCAGCTGGACTTGCAATGCACCAAGATCCTCCTGATGTTGTCGGAGTTGTAGTTGCTGGGGGAGTTATTCCAGACGGGGGTGGCGGGGATTCTGTCACAACAGGCGGCGTGCCAGGATTTGTTGGATTTATTCCATATGGGGTTGGTGGGGGTTCTGTCACAACAGGCGGCGTGCCAGGATTTGTTGGATTGACAACTGGAACTGTTCCTGGAGTTGTGTCGAGTTGGGTTTCATAATATGAAGTTGAGTGAAGAATCTTGTTTTCTTGATTCTGAATTGCTTCTAAAGGAGGTATTTCTGAAAAACATGTGCCTGAAGATATCAAAAAGCAAAGATGAATTCTTTTCTTTGTCGCTTCATTCTGTGCTGACAAGGATAGAAACGATGGAAAGCTCAAGTACTCCTACCTGCCTGCCACCTAATGGTAAGCCAGATAGTTTCTTTGAAATCAGAGATTAGAGCTAATTATGGAAGAAAATGGACAAGAGAAGGATTGTAGTTCCTGACAAACATCATGATCTTGAGTCTGCATATTGCTTATGTCTTTGGTTATACTACTGCAGTGATTTAAACCCACTAATCTAATTCAGAATTTGTTTTCATGCTTGTGGATAAAATCGAGAAAAAGAGTTTTTGGAAAAGGGTACACAACTGTAACAGGACTTGAGAAAAGAATGGAAGCATAACGTGATATTTAAAAGTGCAAAAAGAACCATGAAAATGACATTTCATTTTATAATAACCGATATGCAATAAGTGGGATTGAATAAAGCTCCCTTTGACGCACGGCAAATCAAAATTTCATAATCTTCTTCTTTTTCATTGTTCGAACCATTAAAATGATTCATTCACAAGAAGGAAGGTAACATTATATTGATACTGTCATGTTGCAGATGAGAAACACAGACAAAAAGGAAAGGAGAGAAAGAAGAAGCTTAGTATGCTCCAATTCAGGGTTGGAAGCAGAGAGCAGAAACTCGCATAAAATAAACTCAGTTGCAATGTCGTTCACCTGAACTAAGGAAAAGATAAGACAGGAAGATGAAGAAATGCTGAAAAGCTGCGAAGCCCATGTCTCCAAGCTGCTTCTATCTATAATGTGAGCTTCAATTATCTTGGCTGTGAAGAACAATAATGGAGAAGCTAAGAGAGGCACCAATGGTGTTATTGCAAGGAAGAGTTTAAATATCATCCTGTATAAATAAATCTTGAAGAATCAAAGCTTCCTTGGATCTAGAGAGAGGGAAAGATGAGAAGGGGTGGAAGCGAATATCAGAAAACTTGAGAAAGGATGAATTAGATTGTTAAATTTTGCAAGCAAGAGAAGGTGCAAAAAGATGGAAAAAGTGTGTGAAGAGAGAAAAGCTAAAAGAGTGGTCTGTTGGGAATACAAATCTAGATGTTGGTGATGCAATCCTATGCTATCCTGCTAGTTCTAACTTGTAAGTGATGGTTAGTATGTGGCATTTTCTTTATCTACTTTATGGTTCTCTTTGCACTGTTTTATGGTACTGAATCAAAACTTAAAGGTTCATATTAGCTGATGTTAGAATAATCATCAGGCTCGATAGGAAACTTAACTCAGCACTCCAAATGTTTTTGCTAGTCCAGTGAATGAGACGGTGATTCAGATGCAAAGCAACCCGTCTACATGGAAAATTAATGTTCTAAAAATCGAATTTGAAGTTAAACCGGTACTGCAGAGGTCTTAGGTTTACAAAGTTTAATTTATAAAACCTGCTAAAAATTGAATAAAATTAAAGAATTTAAAATATGATTAAAAATTGCTCTTATATATTAAAGAATTTAAAATTTAATTAAAAAAGAGATTATTAAATAAAAATTATTTATTTACTTTAATTTATAAAAATTTATTAATTGACAAAAATTAACCAATTAATTAATAAACTGATACATTTTTAACAACAAGAGTTGTTAAAGTAATTGAACCAAAAAGTTAAACGATTCAAAATTTTAACAATTAAACCGACTAAACCAGTTAAATTTTTTAATCATCGAAAAAAAATGTGATTCCTTGTTTTAGAATATATAGAAGTTTTTGAACGTTGCCCTATTTAGCAAAAGCTTTTATTCAGGATTTGTTAAAGAGGGTAAGAGACAGAATCTTTCAACTTTTCATAAAGGAGAGGCTTGCAGACAGCATAAGACCTACAGCCCTTCCACGTAACATTTGTCATGGATGTCCAATACTATCACTATCACTTCTCAAAACTTTGTTTTGCCTAATAGTAGGGCTAACAAAAGGTGTCAGATAACTTGTTAGATAAAATACCTAAATCTTGATCCAGCATACCTTGGAGCAAATATTCCTTTTATTTCCTCCATTTTGCCTTTCCAATGGGAGAGGCAGGTGTGATTTGTATCCATGCATAGTCCTTGGCCAAGTCATTTTCACATTACTGTTAAAAAAACAATTATTGTCAACTGTTGTCCAAAAAAGTTATAAAGTTACATGGCATAATTGATGGGATCAAATCCTGCCATTTATGAAGGATTTAGGAAATGTAAAGTTGTACATCCAAGCATATTGCTGCAAACAAAGGAAGAAATACCATTTGTTACTGCAAAATGTGCTGTCAGCAGTAGAATTCACTCGGCTGCTCCAACATGGAGAAGAAAATTTTGGTCACTTTGAACATGTCCTTAACACATTTCCAGGTTCTAATGAATGATACCAGCTATAATCCATGGTTTCCTATCTACAATATCCCCTTTACATGCGTCAACAAAGACTCTTGTTATATAGCACACAGAGGCAGATCCTTGTTCTTAGAATCTGGTTTTCATTTGTTAGATGGTTTGGTCATCTAATGCCACGCCACCTCCCAAAGCACAAATCAACCACTGTTGATTATATGAACTTTCCTTTTTCCATATAAAACCCAAAGGAAGTGGTAAGATTACCCTCGCTGATGCAACTTGCAGGCCGCCAGATGATGCATGACATCGCTCCAAGCTGCATTTGTAGGGTTTTTTAGCTCACAATTGGCTAATTCACTGAACTGCCAATGGGAGAAAAGAACATAGCACAAGACAGCGATTTCAAAGGGAAGAGCATTACCAGGAATATTTCGATAATCAGGCTCTATTCCATTGCCATTTATGTCCATGTGATTTGGTGTAACGTACTTCCCTACAGTGACAACCACTCCAGAGCCATCATGAAGTTCAAAAACTGACTGGATCAACCCCTGCAAAAGGGATTTGTCATGAAACCAGAACTACTAAAAGGACCAGTAAAGTAACACGTGGACCAATGGAATGAAAAAATAGTTCAGCTCAGAAAATACAAAGGACAATATTACAAAAAGTTACATTAAGCCGAACGCCACATTGTAATTACATTGAGCAAAATTTGTGGTATCAACATCTTCTATGAGCTATATTATTGCATATTTAAATATTTAATAATGCTACCTTGCCAAACGTTCTTTCCCCAACAAGCACAGCTCTACAGTTATCATGAAGTGCAGAGGCAACCTGAAATCAGAGCCTTAATTACACTACCATTTACCATTGAAACCAAACTAGAAACTGGGTATCATTTCAAATTACTTACGATTTCACTTGCACTGGCAGTTTTGTTGTTCACCAAGACCTGCATTAGAAATTAGTCAACTGGACATAATATACTTATAAGATACAGTTTGACATATATACTTCATCCATCAAGGTGGGACTCAGCCCTGCAGAGGAGATCAATAAAACCTGCTAATAGGAAAATTTCCATGATTCAACTACACGAACCAAGTTCAGAGAGTCCACTGTTTAGCTTAAATTGATTGATGAGCAATTCATTGGCAAGCTCAGTGCTTAATTTCATGCTTGAATTCTACTTTAGTCATAAGGAAGGTAATGACTCATGGCACTAAGCGATATAACTATTATCTATATCTTTGTTGTTTGCAAATCATCTGATATGCAGCGCTCACAGAAAGCAGGGCCAATCAATGTTACAGGAAATAGACCCCAATATGTCCCTGACAGAATATGATTGAAAATTCCAGTATCACGGATAAAGGAGTACATACAATGACAGGTTTTGTAACAAGAGGTGCAGTATCTGCAACGATGACATTCTGATACTGAGGGTCCCTTCCAACAGTGTAAATTATCTGTTCAAGGACAATTAAAGCTGCACAAATGTCAATTCCAGCATGTTCAAATTGAATAAGAAAAGTCCTTAACAAGAGGTTCAATCTTAAAATAGTCAATAAAGAGCATTGACAGTTTGTTTGGTGCAAAGCAATAACATTATAACAAAGGAAGTACAACGCAGTAGGTGAATAATCAATCATCAATGGTGCCATACATAGTGCCACTGGCTAAGAGATAATGTATATAACTAGCATAACCATCTGTTCTTCAATTTTGAGAATCCTGCCTAATGAGTATTACAAGGATCCTATATGCCTTGAAATATCTCAGCCAAAAAATGAACTGAAAATATACACCTTTGCTACATGCACTAAGCATTCTTATAATCTACCACATTTGATGACAAAAATAGTTTCAGAGGAAAAAGAAAAATATGTTTTCAGAGTTCAATCTCAAAAGCCAGCATACCGTTTCCCCTTTATCCAGAAACAGCTTGGCTATTTCAATTCCAGCCTGAAATAAGCACAGGAACAGTTAAGCTAGCTAGGAAGCAAGAATAAGACTTCACCTGAAACTATGTAACTATCCCTTCAATAGCAACAAGTTTCTATAATACGATTTATGATAACTACATTAAAAAATAAATGTAAAAACATGGATTTTACACATGATGCGGGAATTCAGGCATCTATTGATATCTAGGAGCAATTGCCAAAAATTATCCTGCTATAAGTTAATTATAAAATTGAGAAACGTTGACAAAAGTTTATACACTGGAGAAATTTCAACCACAATTTGCAGTTAGCTAATCCCCCAACGAACCAGAGTTTATTTCTATAGCTCCTTTTTTTTATATATAGTTGCATGAGTTCTATATGCAATAACGGCGATTCTTTTGTTTACTATTGTCAACTTTGTGGCACTGAAAACTGAGTTAAGCATGCATAGGCATTTTCATATTTCTGATGAGTAACTGCAGCTAATACTGTTGTTCTAACTCTTATGGCTGTCCGATATAGAAATATTTGTCTAAAAATATACCTGAACTAGTCCACCAAGGTTATCTCGAAGGTCCAGAATGAAATATGATGCCCCCATATCTTGAAGTCTCTTCATTGCTGCGATAGTATTTTTGCCATTGATATATTAAGCCAAGAAATACACAACTTAAGCATAAAGACATGATATGAGAGCATAAACGATATTTTGAGCTCAACTAAACCCATGCCACTAAAAGAAACAATGGAAATGACTAACCGTAACTTTTCATTTACACATCAATTGGGCACGCTTTGACAATCCAGCCATTATCAGATGCATAAAAGGCAAATCATTTTAGAGAAAAGTTCAGCTAATACTAACAACTATATCATCCAAAATTTATTTAATTGTTTTTCAGCTTTACAATGAAAAAGTCACGTGAGAAGGAAAGGTACTACCGTCATAATGTCTATGTTATAAAAATTGATTTCAGATTCATAAATGAAAAAGGAATCATGGTATACTGTCCAGCCAAATGTGCACTAAAACTGATTAGTAACACCATCCTATGGATGTTTCTAATTACTCTGTCCTCCATCATGAATCTCAAACAGCAGCAGGAAAAAGGCAGAAAGGCAATACTTCCATTGCTTAGATTCTACCTCATGCTCAGATAGAAGAGAGCATACACCAGGGACAAAAAGAAAAAGAAAAAGAAACAGAAATCTAATGCTTGGAAAGACAAATAATAAAAAGGAACCCTGATTGAGGGAACAAACTAAAACCACCTAGATTGAAAAACATTTACCAATGACCAAATCTTTTCTTGCCAGTGCATTGAATTCCTTTAGGCGTATATAACCAACAGAAGTGATGCCATTCTCAATTTGTTCCAAACGGTAAAAAACTGGGGTTCGAGCAACTAGTTGTCTTTGAACTTCTACTGATTGACTCGGTCCACAATTGCCATGCTTTACCTAGTATTGACAACATGTTTTCCAAAATGTTAATCAGAAGATAATACACAAGAAACGCATCACAGAATCTTTCTCTTCGACAAAGCTGAAAACCTTAATGGTCACAAATGTCTCATTTGGGCCTTGCAGCAAAGATGACACTTCAAACGCTGATTTACCTCTGACATCCTCTCCATTGACTGCTAAGACCTCATCCCCCTATTAAACAAAACTATTGTAAGTGAAACTCCACATATGCTACTACTCAAATGAAATGTGATATTGACATCAACGCTAGATACATTTAAAGCAGTAGAACAGGATTTTGTTTGAACTACGGAGCAGTAAATGCTTAAGCACGTAGTTACGCAACTTATCAGCATTATAAAAACTTAACTGCACGAATTGATAGTAATCAAAGAATCACAAGTAGTTAGATGAATAAAAGCACACATTGTAATCAAGCGTCCAAAGTTTCGGCTTAGTAACCACCTGCCTCACGCCGGCAGAATGGGCCGGACCGTCTAACAAGAGTCCTAATACTTTCAGCTTTACCCCTCCATTTTCATCTGGAACTTCCTTAAGGTTTATCCCAACACCACTCATGTCGTACCTAGCCATCTTCGAGAACTTCGACCAGCAATGGGAGGGAGACATGCCATGAATCAAGAAGACTGAAAAATACATAAGGCCATTTTTTGCATATACAGGCCACAAGAATCAAGCACACAAGATAGAACATTTCTATAGTTTTTTCATGAAAAAAAATTCTTAAAGTAGACAAATAGATACTATCGAATCAAAAAAGAAAATAAATTATGTGTTGAGTCTGGACTGCGTGACTAGTTAATTTCATCTACCAGAAGTTTGATTTATTTTCATTTTACAAGCAAAAAGTAGAAGTCAAAAAATCGGTTAACCAGAGGAAAATGTTTGAGAAACAAATTACGTCGGAAGGAGAAAGAAAGCGCGTGTAAGGATCGCCCAAGCTAGACAACATCCTTCTGATAATATCATGAGCCTTTGATCTACTCTGTATCAAACTGCTCAACACATCTTCTCTTTTACGCTGCCAAACCTCCGGCGACCAGCGCCGTCGGCGTCCGGAATCAAGAAAGCTGTCGTTAACTATCTGCCAAGCTTCTTCCACGATTCCTTCGTTAGTCACAACCTGAGAATCGCTCTCTGCTTTAACTTCTTCTTCTTGCTCTTGGAGGCAAAACTCGGCGGAAGAAGGCGGAGGCCCTTGTGGCTGTACGGAGGAAGACTGTAGAGCGAGGGAAGGTGGAGAAGAGAATAGAAGGTTGACGGACAGAGCTCCGCTTATTGTTTTTAGTAATGCTTTCTGAACCCAGCTTGAGGCAGCCGTGATGGCGGTGGAGCGGTCGCCGTTCGTAAAAAAAACTGTTCGTGGTGGTGCCGTTGGTAGCGAGAGTGGGAGAGGAGCTATGGTCCTCATCTTCTAGATAGTCCGTTAGTTTGCGGCCTTTTATCCCTTCACACAGAAAAGAAAAAAAAAAAAGAAGGATTGTTTAAATGTAATTATAAAATGTCAAAAAAATGTAATTATAATATAAATATTATGAATATTCAGTGGTCTCATTAATAAATTCTTTTATTTCGTTTCAAAAAAAAAAAAAATTCTTTTATTTAACTTAACAGAGGTCGTAGTTTGAATCATCATCGTATATGCAGCCATTTAAAATTTGGGGTCAGAATTTTGTCTCTCACGAAGGATATAATCGGCTCAAATAAGGATTAGTCTGAGAGTGGATAACTTAAAGATGTCTTTCCATAGTTAGGACCCTCCTAAGACACCTCGTCGGAAAAAAAAAAAATCTTTTATTTATTTTATTCTAAATAAGTACATAGGATGTTAATGAGTCGGACCAGACGGATCGGGCCATTCGATGACCAGCAGGTTGGCCCATGGCCGGATGGTCGAGCCGGTCAGCCCAGTCTTTATTTTTTTTATAAAAAATTTATAAAATAACATCTTGTTTGTTATTCCGGTCAGACTATGGGCTAAAATTACCAAGCCTATAAGTACACTAATTTTAACTTGTATTTTGTATTTATAAAATGAACAATTATGGATTTATTTTAACTATGAATTGCTATTTTTTTTTTGGAATTATTCTTGGATTGTATTGTTAAATTTTTGTGTTCTTGATTTAATAGAAACATATTTTGTGGTGGTTATTATTTCAAGCTTTGATCTAAATGGAGAGATTAGGTTGAAATATTTGTGTTATTAGAGCTGATACCATAATAGACCCTTAAATATTATATTAGTAGGCGATTGAAGAAAGATCTTAATTGTTTGTTAATTACTTATAGGATTGCTTCAAACCTAACTAGATAGCTAGGAAGAACTTTGAGAGATCGAGAGGTCACAATTCAATTCTTATAGATTTTAATTAGGATTACTTAGATTAAATATCAGAAGGAGCAAATCATAACTATTGAACATTTAGGGTCAAGTATTATTAAATCAAGAAGGTGAGGCAAACAGAAAACAATGATAGAATTAATTCCGGCCTGTTAGTTTCTGTTTTTATTTTTAGTTTTCTATTTTTGTTTTCAAATTTAGTCAAAAAAATTGTTTGCTTGAGTTTTTGGTTTTTGTTTCTTCCGATTTTCAAAATTTACGAAAACCATAAAAAAATTGGTTTTGTTTTTTGTTTTTATTTTTTCATAATCTCGTTTAGTATTAACTAAATATATATTTTTTAATTATTTGATATATTAATTATTAATAAGAACTATGAATAATTTAATTAGTTAATTAATTATTAATACATATAATTAAATTTAAGATAACTTCAAAATATATAAATTACAAATAAATTTTGATTAAATAATTTAAATAAAATTTAAAATATTTATTTTAAAAATAAAATAATTTTATTGATAATGTATTAATAAATATTATATAAAATATTAAAAAATTTAATTAATTAAAAATCAT